>JADBJO010001778.1:167500-177500 GCA_016801955.1 Conus betulinus | reverse complement strand
CGCCCATGCATCCAGCTGTACTGGCCACATTGACATGAAATGACCTCGGACATGGACTTTAAGAGGCATGGAAACAAACAGGGGTCACCAGGAAAGTGACAATGGTTGCTCGCTGTGGACTGGAGCGCTGGAACTGTGATAGGACGATGTGGGACTGGCTGTGTACTGGTAGTTTAAATGAAAGCCCGCGAGTAATGCCATCAGCAGGTCACAGAATGCAAGACAGGAAAGCAGAATTGTAAAAAAAAGAGAGAGAGAAAGCAGAAAGAAAGAATGAAGAAAAGACAGATAGACAGGCAGACAGACACAAAAAGGAAGAAACAAAGACAGACAGAAGAAAGGAACAAAGAAATGGAACGGGTTGTGTTCTTTAGCAATAACTCTCAGGAGTGACGAAATCTCTCTCTGTTAGTACAGATATTATTGTGATTAAGCACCCGCTGAGGAATTCTGATGTTTGATCTGCTGCGGTTGAGAAGACACACACACACACACACAGAGAGAGAGAGAGAGAGAGAGAGGAGAGAGAGAGAGAAGAGAGAGAGAGAGGGGGGGGAGCAGGAGAGAAAGAGAGAGGGAAAGCGACAGAGAGGGTTGAGAGATAGGGACAGGGAAAGAGAGAGGGGGGGAAGGGGATAGAGGAGGGGGAGAGAAGAGAGAGGAGGAGGAGAGAAAGAGACAGGAGATGAGAGAGAGAGCGAAAGGAGGGAAGAGAGAGAGCAGAACAGATTTCAGTCTCAGCCAAAGTGCCAGTTCAAGAGCTACTTTCCACATCACATAACAAGCAGAAACTCAAAAGAGAAAAAAGAATGGAAGAAAGAAAGCAGGAATAAAGAAAAAAAGGAGAGAGTAAAGAAAAGAACAAAGGAGGAAGGTGGAAATGGGAAGAAAAAAGAGGAGGAAGAAAGAAACAGAGAGAAAAGAAGAGAACGAGAGAGAGAGATAGGGAAGGGAAAGAGAGAGGGGGGAAAAGGGGGGAGGGAGGGGGACGGGGGAAAGGAGGAGAAGAGAGAGAGAGAGAGAGAGTGAAAGAGAGAGAGAGAGTGAGAGAGAGAGGAAGAAGAGAGAGAGAGAGATTCAGTCTCAGCCAAAGTGCCAGTGTTCAATTTCTCACATACATAAAAGCATGAAAAGAACAGAGAAACTAAACGTAAGCTTGGGAACGAAGGATGGATGGATGAAAGAAAGGAAGAAAGGAGAAGAAAAAAAAAGAAAAGAAGAGAAAAAAAAAGAAAAAATGGAAGAAAAACAGGAAACAAATAACAGAAACGAAGGAGAAGGAAAGAAAGAGAACAAAAAATCGAAAGAAAAGAACTAAAAAAGAAAGGAAAGAAAGTATAAACGAGTGTGTCTCTTGCAATACTTCTGTGGAGGACTTACGAAATCCGGCCTTGTGCAGACAGATGACAAAGTATAAAGTTATTGTGTTCCAGAAAGTTTGCTCTATTTGTACAGGCTGAAATACCCCTTCGTCCGCTTATCTCCGTCTGTCTGTCTCTCTATCTGTCTGTCTGTCTGTCTGTCTGTCTGTCTGTCTGTCTGTCTGTCTGTCTCTCTCTCTCTCTCTCTCTCTCTCTCTCTCTCTCTCTCTCTCTCTCTCTCTCCTAGAGACTGAGCGAGACAGAAAGGAACAGAAATGAAGAGAAAGGAAATGTGTAAATGAGACAGGGTGGTGGTGGGGGGGGGGGGGGAGTGACAGACAGACAGGCAGAGATGAAGAGAGAGAGAGAGAGAGAGAGAGAGAGAGAGAGAGAGAGAGAGAGAGAGAGAGAGAGAGAGAGAGAGTCAAAACGGAGAGATAAAGACAGATGAAGACAGAGATCCAAACATATCCTAGCCCAAGTATATGCTTGAACTTTGTTTTGACACAATCTGCTTTACCTTGGTGAGTAAAGGAATAGTGTATTTGTAAGCTTTCGCCCTTAGTCTCATCATACAAACAAAGGTGAATGCATCGAAATCACACACTGTAAAAATCAATCGAGTACCTATCTCGCCGCAGTGTACACCCACACAACAATGTGTCCACACGGAATACGCATCCTAAAGGCGCACCAAACAGACCGCACACTCAGTGGATTATCAGACAGATCCAGCTGCCTGACTGAGGCACTCTGTAGCATCAGAGACAGATCCGGCTGCCTGACTGAGGCACTCTGTGGATTATCAGACAGATCCTGCTGCTTCACTGAGGCATTCTGTGGATTATCAGACAGATCCAGCTGCCTCAATGAGGCACTCTATGGATTATCAGACAGATCCTGCTGCCTCAATGAGACACTCTGTGGATTATCAGACAGATCTTGCTGCCTCACTGAGACACTCTGTGGATTATCAGACAGATCCGGCTGCCTCAATGAGACACTCAGTGGATTATCAGACAGATCTTGCTGCCTCACTGAGACACTCTGTGGATTATCAGACAGATCAGGCTGCCTCAATGAGAGACACTCTGCGGATTATCAGACAGATCTTGCTGCCTCACTGAGACACTCTGTG
Source organism: Conus betulinus (assembly GCA_016801955.1). NCBI lineage: Eukaryota > Metazoa > Mollusca > Gastropoda > Neogastropoda > Conidae > Conus > Conus betulinus. The sequence continues at coordinate 175,001 of JADBJO010001778.1, read as the reverse complement.
GATTATCAGACAGATCCTGCTGCCTGACTGAGATACTCTGTGGATTATCAGACAGATCCAGCTGACTGACTGAGGCACTCTGTGGATTATCAGACAGATCCAGCTGCCTCACTGAGGCACTCTGTGGATTATCAGACAGATCCGGCTGCATCACTGAGGCACTCTGAGGATTATCAGCGAGATCCAGCTGCCTGACTTGCGAGTTCTGTTTCTTTCCCGTCTTGTGTATTGCAAGCCTCAAGTCAAGCAGCCTCTGAATGAAATCGATCTGAGACGAAATTGTAGCCACGTTTACAAATCTGAAGTACGCCTGTTTAGTTCTCGTCTGCTGTTTGGTTTTCAAGCGAAGTACAGGCATATGTCTACTCCCACAGTGCCGTTAACTGGCTCTCACAGTATGAAATACAAGAAACGTGTTTCGCCAAAACTGAAGCATATCAAAATGACAGCGTGCTCAAAATAGTTTCAAAACATGTTGTTCTTTTTTTTTCACAAAGGTATGTCAGACGGGAAAGACAAGAAACACCTGCTGCATGTTTTGACACAACACAGGGTATTTCAACATCATGTAGGTCTACATCATTTCAACTCCATCGTCCTACCACCGTGGGCGGGGTATGAGAGCCCAACAAATGACCCCAAACCTTGCAAAGACTCTTCATTTTGCTTGTGGAGAATAAGGCGTGTTTTGCTCGGAGAGAGAGAGAGAGAGAGAGAGAGAGAGAGAGAGAGAGAGAGAGAGAGAGACAGACAGACAGACAGACAGACAGAGACAGAGACAGAGAGACAGAGAGAGACAAAGACAGAAAGAGTGAGAGAGAGTGGTTTGTTTTTTTTCAGTAAAGACAACAGAGAAAACCCCAAACATCGTTCTTTTCACTGTTATGTGAGTAAAGAGAACGACATTTGTCTTCCTTTCATCTTTTAACTAAAGCCTTAGAATTTAAGCAGATTAAAACCAACGGCTCATGCGTTCCTTCAACACGAGACTGCAATCGATTTTTCTCTGGACATAATGCATCCTCTCTATCCTCACAGTCTGCCTGTCTGTCTCTGTCTCTCTTTCTGTCTTTCTGTCTCTGTCTCACTCACTCACTCACTCACTCACTCACTCACACTCACTCACTCACACACACACACACACACACACACACACACACACACACACACACACACACACACACACACACGAAGTCTATGCAGACGGCTGAATTCACTTTCAAAGGGCGCGATACGTTGTAAGTTGTGGAGCATTTGGGACATAAATTAAGTACAAAAAAGATGAAAATCGAAATAAAACAAAAGCAGAGAGAAGAATCAGATCAACAGGTGAGGGACAATCAGGAAAAATAAACAATAGTTTGTTGCTGTTGTTGTTGTTGTTGTTGTTGTTGTTGTTGTTGTTGTTGTTGTTGTTGTTGCTGCTGCTGCTGCTGCTGCTGCTGCTGTTGTTAGCAAAAAGTTAAAGAAAGGGCATGAAAGAAAGAGTCCCCTATAGTAGGACAGAAAAAGACAAAACAAAGGAACTGAGAAAGAAAGACGACGGAAAGAAATCACGCAAGTACAAATTATAAAGAACAAAAAACTGGAAGGAAGGAAGAAAACAAGGTTAGAAATATGATGATGGGGGGGGGGGGGGGGGGGGGGAACAAGAGAAAGAAGGAAACAAGTCGCGAGGAAAAAGATAAAGACAGAGAGAAAGAAGGAAAGGAGGCAGAATCGCAGAAAGACAGAAAGGAGATTAAGAAAGGGAGAAGCAGAAGCAAAAACAAAAAAAAACAAAAAGAAAAGAGTAAAGAAAGAAACAAAATCAAGGAAGATTATACAGATGGAGATATGGGCAGAAAGAGAGAAAGAGATTAAAAAACAGACAATGGAAGAAACACAGAAAGAGATGAAAACATATATAAAGTGGTGGACAAAAAGAAACAAAGAGATGACAAATGAAAGCCAGAGAGAGACAGACAGTCAGACAGAGAGACAGAGAGAGAGAGAGAGAGAGAGAGAGAGAGAGAGAGAGAGAGAGAGAGAGAGAGAGAGAGAGAGAGAGAGAGAGAGAGAGAGAGAGAGAGAGAGAGAGAGAGAGAGAGAGAGATTTGAAAAAAAAAACACCAGCAAACAGAAGAAAGAGGCTAAGAACGAAACAAGTGGGAAAAAAGCAATAGCCATGACGGAACGGTAGAAATAGGAATAAATACCCTCCCCCTTACCCGTCCCCCTGCCCCTATCCCTAAAAAAAAAAAAAAAAAAAAATCAAATACAAATCAGTTAGCGGTAAAGAACGCAATCAGAACCGCCCGGCATTATTACAGTCATCGTCTTCTATATCATCGTCAGTAATGTTGCAAATAGTTGGAACACAGTTACAAATATCAAATCAAAGAAAAAAAAACAAGAGACACAGGGAGAGGGGGGTGCATAGGTGGACAGAAGGAAGAGGAAGAAGAAGAAGAAGAAGAAGAGGAGGGGAGAAAGAGGGGAGGAGAGAAAGAGAGGGAGAGAGAGAGGCGGGGAGAGAGAGAGAGGGAGAGAGAGGGAGGAAGGGAGGGAGGAGGGAGGGAATGAGGGACAGACAGATAGACAGATAGTCTGACAGACTAACAGACAAGCAGAAAAAGAAGGGGAGAAAAAGGAGGAAGAAGAGGAGAATGAGAGCAAAGAGAGAAAGATACAGATGGGAGAGACAGACAGACAGACAGACAGACAGACAGACAGAAAGACAGGCAGACAAACCGTCAGACAGAGATGAAACAGACGTTAACAGAGAGGCCACACAAAGACAGACTGAACTGCCAGTATGCCGCCAAAAAGACATTTAAAAAGAAAAGAGAAAAGACCATAAAACATTCACGAAAGATCAGAAACAAAATACAACAGACAGGCCAATGTACAGGTAAACAGACAATTAGGCATGACAAGCAGACACAATATACATGGTACCAGAAACATCATCGTTGTTAACAAGACAACGACGACGACGATGACCACAACGACAATAAAGACAACCTCGATGACGATGACAACGATGACGATGAGAATAGAAGAATGATGACGAAAGAGAATCAGGTCCACAATAGGCCCTTACCTGAGGCAAGCAGTCGGTGGACATGTGACACGTTGTCATAGAAACAGCGGGCGTGGCGGTACAAACATGGCGCCTGCCGAGTCGTCGTCGCTTGTGTGTCGTTGTCTTTTACTCCAGAGCTTGCCGAACTTCCACTTTTCTCATTGTGCTCCTTTGTCTACTTCTTTGCTTCCTTTGTTCCTTCTACATTCAATTTTGTGAGTCAATGAATATTCGCGAACCGTGTAAATACTGATGTTTTATCATCCCATATTTCAGTTCTTTTATTTCTCTACCTGGCGTTTCGTCAATCTTTGTCAATCTTCTTTAAAATGCTTATTGTTTTTTGTGACCTTTTCTTTCGTTGGGCATTTTTTGCCTCCGTCACTCCATCTTTCCTTCTTCACAATTTTCTCTTGTTAATCTTCTAACCTTCTTTGATTTTCCTTGTGCAGTTGAAAAATCTAAACTCCAATCGAGGTTTTTTTTCTATCCTTCTCCTTCGCCTTTGTTCAAACGCCTTTCTTTATTCTTTGTCTCGTGTCTCTTTCTCAACTAGTTTTCTAGATGATTCTTTGTTCTTCTTTCACGTGTTTCAAGAATACAAGAAAGAATGGGATATTCTTCATTTTTCTTACTACAGTATTTGGTTATGCTATCCTTGTGTTCTACCATTCCGTTTTCCACTTGTATTTACTTTTTCTGCTGTCGTTTTTTTTTTCCATCTTGATCCCCGTCATCTTCTTCTTCTCTTTGTCGTTGTTGTTGTTGTTCTTCTTCTCCTCCTTCTCCTTCTTCTTCTTCTTCTTCTTCTTCTCTCACGCCTACGACTGTCTTCTCTCTTATCCTAATTAGGAGAGTGTATATATTCTGTTCTCGTGAAGACGTGCGCACCCAAGATCAATTCGCCACACAAAACGGACTTCTACAAATCCTTGACCTCTTTGCTGCAGCTGACGATGATTTTCCTAGTCATGAGCTTTCAGTTGCTGTTGACACCGGCGATGGTGATGTCAGCAGCGCCGACACTGGCTGCAACAACCAACAGCTATAGCTTCTTGCTACAATTTTCTTGTTTTTCGTCACACTTGTGCGACTTGCGTGATGCCGAAACGCACTGTTGATGGTGTCACTGTTAATTCTTTTGCACGTGATGCACAACAGAGATCACAGCCCAAAGTTGACGAACGCACGGTGCGTTCGCTTGTAGCGTGGCTAAGAGTCAAACTTACTGAACTTCTTTCTGTTCACAGCCCCCTCTTTGGTACAATCTCTGACAGTCTGTTAACACCGGGCACTCGTTTCATGATAATACTCCATCAGCAACGTGTGAGATGGCCACACACAGCTATTTAAACAGCAACTACGTTGGAACTCACTGAACAGATGGCGATGCTAACCATAAGTGAAGGTGTTGTTCAGTCATTTCCGCTGCCGTTTCATAACCATACAGAGTTACAACCTCTGCGGATTTTTTTTTTCCTCCAAACTAATCCATTTGTGGAATGGGGAAGTGTCTGGTAGTATTTCCTTTCGTTATCGTTCACACACTCATCACACACATCACGAGGTGAGCTGCTGATCAATTCCCTTCGTTGTCACCGTTCAATATAAAATCGTTGTGACCTTACCACCAGCTTTGTGTTTTTGTTATTGATTTGTCTTTGTTGTTGTTTTCTTCTTGACGATGCTGAAACTTTTTCTGCTGTGTGTGTGCTGGTTTCATTTTCCTTGTTGTTGGTGACGATTTCCTTGTCTTGCCCTCTTGATGTTGTTTGTTATTGTTGTTGATGGTGCCTGTTGTGATGGTGGCGGTGTTATTATTGGTCGTGCTGTGTCGTCACCATGTCACTCATTCTTGGCACAGTCGGTGTGGTTCCCAAAAACAAAAACAACCAAATCCCACTTCCAGACTGGGTCATGCAGAAGAATCCACTCACTTCGTCCAATCATTCCATTAAAAAAAAAAAAACCTTTTGCCGATGCAGCTCCGCGCTTTTCCTTGTGACTTTTCCTTTTTTTTTTTTTTTAATTAACTGTGTGAACGCTTAAATATACTCGGATGTTATGACATTTAAGTTTTCTGTAAAGGGTTGCTGGAAAGAAGTCTCTTTTCATAATACCACAGATGGCGTCACCCGTCAGTTTCCGCAACCCAGTCGTCTCGATGAAGTTTCTACGTTTCTGACAATGGGTGATCGCTGAGAGTTGAGTCACGTGATGAAATAAGCGACAGGTGTTATCGCACGTGCTGGGAACCCCGATGACTGATCAGCTGCTGACGTCGCTGAAAAATAGAAATACCAGCTTATTATTCATATACTCCAACAGTCAGTCAGCCTATCAATCAGTTACATGAACAATCGTTCGGTCATTCAATCAATTATTTCATAAATCGGTCAATCGATAAATCAAGCAATCAATAAATCAATCATGCGCGCGCGCGCACGCGCACACACACACACACACACACACACACACACACTCATGCGACACACACACACACACACACACACAACACACACACGCACGCACGCACGCACGCACGCACGCACACGCACGCGGGCGCACTCACGCACATACGCACGCACGCACGCACGCACGCGCACGCACGCGCGGCGCGCGCGCACACACACACACACACACACACACACACACACACACACACACACACACACACACACATTCACATTCGTATGTAAGCACAGAAAGAGTCATAGATCCACATGTAAGTGTTCCCATACGTACGCACACTAACACACACACGCGCGCGCACGCGCGCGCTAATGCATGCGAAGACATAGAAAGCATGAAGGAAAGACGGAACAGACAGGAAGAAGAGTGACAAGAAACAGAGGAAGAAAGAAAGGAATGAAACAAAAAGGAGGAAGGAAGAAAAAGGAAAATAGAAAAAAGGAACGAAAGTAACTGAAGAAACAAAGGAAGGGGGGGGGGGGGGGGGGGGGGGGGGGGGGGGGGGGGGGGGGGGGGGGGGGGGGGGGGGGGGGGGGGGGGGGGGGGGGGGGGGGGGGGGGGGGGGGAAAAGGGGGGGGGAAAACGAGGGAATGGGGGTGGGGGGGGGGGGGGGGGACGGGGGGGTAAGAACAAGAAGAAAGGAACGAAGAAAGAAAACAATGAGAAAGAAATGAAAAATGAAGAAAATATGGAAAGATAAATGAAGGAGGCCGGAAGGAAGAAAACGATGAAATGAAAGGCGGGAAGAACAGAAAAAGAGAGGGGGAAAGAAAAAAGACTGACGAAAGACAAAAAAAATAGGAAGAAATAAATGAATCAAGAAAAAAAAAAAGAGAAGAAGGGAGAAAGGAAAAAGAATAAAAAGAAAGGAAGGGTAAAGAAAAAGAAAGGGGAAAGAAAACAGAAGAAGAAAGAGAGGAGGAAGGAAGTAAATGAAACAGGAAGAAGGGAAAGGAAAGAAGAAAGAATGAAAGCAATTGAAAGAAGAAATGCAGGGGAAAATGATAAAAGAAGGTAGGGGGATAACCGAGTAGGAAAGAAATGAGGGATGACAGAAAAAAAAGAAGAAGAAAAAAATGACAGAATGGAAGAAAAAGAAGGAAGTTAGTGAGGGAGAAAGAAAGAAAGTAAGGAGGAAAGAAAAGAAAGAAGAAAAGAAAGACGAAGAACGGAAAAACAGGGACAGAAAAGAAAGGAAGAAGACAGGAAGTAAAGGAAGAGAGATAGAAAGAAAAAAAGAGAATATATGACAAAAAAAAAAACAGGGAAAGAAAGAAAGGAAACAGATGGAGAAATAAAGAAAGCAAAAAGAAAGGAAAACAGAAGCACAATGAAAGAGAAAGAAAAAAAGAAGCAGAGTAAAATTAGAAAAAAAGACAGAAAGAAAAGAGGAAGCAAAGAAAAGGAAAAATGGTGGAAAGAAAACAAGCAAGAAAGAAAACAGAGGAGAAAAAGAAACAGAGGAGGTATAAGAATGAAAGAAGAAAAAGAAAAAAAGGCAGGATGCCGTGGAAGAAAGGAAGGAATCCAAGGAAGAAGGAAAACAATAAGGAGAAGTAAGGAAAGTAACAGAGAATGAAAAAAGGAAGAAACAGGTAACAATGGGAGAATAAAAGAAACAGAGGAACTCAGAAGAAAGAAAGAAGAAAGAAAGAAAGAATGAAAACAGAGGAAGAAAAGGAAGAGGGAAGAAAGGATACGGAGAACGAAAGAAAAAGAACAAAAGAAAGAAAAGAAGACACAAAAAAAAACAGGAAAAAGAAAAAAGGGACAAGAGGAAGATGGAAAGGAAGGAGCGAAGAAGGGAAGGATGAAAGGAAAGAAACAGGGAAAGAAAGAAAGGAAAAAGAAAAGGAAGGAAGGAAGAAAGGAACACAAAACAAAATAGAATGAAATGAAGGGAAAAAATAAGAAGAAGCAAGGGAAGGAGTGAAAAAAAATCAAACAAAAAAAGAAGGAGGA
>JADBJO010001778.1:157500-162500 GCA_016801955.1 Conus betulinus | reverse complement strand
AAGATTGTACAACATAATCAACATTGCATAAGCCAACACACACTTAGCAACACAACACCGGACGTAGCACACAATATCACACACACAATGCTGCATCATACAAGACAGTGTAAAACAAATCAACGCAACCCTAAACTATGCAAAACAGCAGTTCAGTGCAATACTTTATAATACAATAACCAGCACACGACACACTACGGTATCATAAAATGTAGCACGACAAAAAACAATACACAAAACCGTATGACACAATACTACATGACACAATATCATACAATATGTAACAACGCAGTATTACAACACTATGCAAAACAACAAAAACGCTGCACAATACAACATTGAAGAGCATACAACATCAGAACACTACACAACTCACTGCAATAGCAAGTAACGTAATGCAACAGAAAACACTTCATAAATCATAATAGTGTAGAAACTATAGAAAACAGTATTCTACAAAAAAAATATGTCTAAATAAATGGACAAACAATACATGATTTACAACAAAAAAACACTTTCACAAAATGTGATATAATACAAAGAATACACCACTATACAACAAAAAACAACAGCTTATGTATTTTTTCAGTAAAAATAATACCCCACCATAGCAGAGACAACAATAGTATATAAAAATAAATACATTAAAAAAAAAAACACTCCACTTCACGACAGGATAAACTTCATAAAATGTTTTCTGAAATTTTACACAACAAAAGACCACTTTGTAGTAGAAAACAATACTTCACACAAAAAAAATTAAGCACAACGAATACACCACTATACAACAGAAGACAACACTTTACCAAAATGTTCAAAAACGCACGAACAATACACCACTATACGACAGAAAACAACATTTTGTAAAAACTAAATACAAACAAAACTTCAATATACAGCAGAAAATATTTTATTTACTTTATTGACAAACAATATTATAGAAAATAAAACACTGTACAGACTATACAGTACATATACAACACTATATCAATAATACATAAACGTCATACAACACAATGTAAAGCAATGTTTATAATTTACAATGTAAAGCGACACATCATTATACAGTACAATTCTTCTTCACTATGTTACACAGATCTTATCACATCACAAAACCCCTCGACACTACACAAAATTGCCCACCATCACACGAACTGACCACAACACACAGCACCATTCTGACCACCGTAATGCAAAACAGCTCATGTGAACAAGTCAAAAACGACAGCAATTAACTACACACTACAACACTTAGCAACACAATACGACGGTAAACAACATCCTGCACTCTAAGCAACAAATACATTACAATCGTAAGTGCACATTACAAAGTGAACAATACAACGCTAAATTACACAAAAATGATAGTGACTTGCATTTAAGAGCGCCTCACCTGTCAAACACACACGCGCGCGCGGAGAGAGCACGCACGCACGCAAGATGCGTGCGCGCGGAGAGAGAGAGAGAGAGAGAGAGAGAGAGAGAGAGAGAGAGAGAGAGAGAGAGAGGAGAGAGAGAGATTCTATATTTAAAATATGCAAATGGGACACAGGAGCAAATTACACTACATTTGGACAATTCTGGACTTGGAAGTGCTTTTTGGCTTTTTGAACAGATAAATTTTGAGGTTGGATTTGAACGAAGCAACAGGAGATTTTAAAAAACTTATGTTAAATGAAATAGGAGTTTCAGACCTAGAGACCATAAATACAGAAGGAACGGAAGCCAGAGATTTTACGTTTGCAGCAGCGGTTTGCTGAGAAGTCATTAATCACAAGAAAGGAAAAGAACGGATACCTTACCCATACCTTCGTTTCTTTGAGTTCTGGTAACTAGCACGCAGGCGGAATATTCTCTTCTGCCCAACCCATCCATGATTTTCCACGTCCCTGACGAGTGCCTTTTGTTTCCCTGACTGCCTCATCTAGTGGGTTTGAGGTTTTTTTTCAATTGCTCTAAAATATGCCTTTACCTGTTCTACCTTGTGCCTGACCTGTATCTAAGGAAAGGATATGTCCTTCTGGGTTCCAAAGATCAGTCTCACTGCTTGATTTTGCATTCTTTCTAAATTTAAGAAGAATGCTGTTGGACAGAGTTGTAAACCTTAATCCATAATCTATCAAACCGAGTACCAACGCGTGATAGAGTCGGTAGATAGGGCGCTGTTCAATACTTTTAGCTGCCATTGTTTTCATGGCAGGTAGGCCCTTTTTTGCTTTTAAGGACACTTATTCTCAATATGTTTTCAAAAGGTTGACATTCTATCAAACCCTATACCCTTCCGCACTCATGCCTGCTGTGAATTTTTGGTTCAATGAGTGCAAAGTCAGTGGCACTGTTTAGTATATCTTGCCGCCCTATTTGTGTGTTGGAGATGATGTCAGTGCGCTGAGAAGTACTTCATCCAACCATCTCTTCCAACTATCGTCCGAACCAACACCAACACCACTATCACCCTGTCTCTCTCTCTCGCTCCCTCGCTCCCTTCCTCCCTCTGTCATGTTCCAGACACATAGAAGATGGCCTGCCAAAATGTGCATTAGCAGCCACAGTAACATAACAGCTCTCGCCTTACTGTGTACGTTGACTAATAACCTATGTTTATGCTCCGGTTGCACGCGCATTAGTACACATACGCCGCACACACACACACACACACACACACACACACACACACACACACACACACACAGAGAGAGAGAGAGAGAGAGAGAGAGAGAGGCCCGCGACGACAAGAGAGACAGAGGAGAGAGCGAGGCGCACGGGACAAAGAGAGGACCGAGAGAGAGAGAGAGGAGGAGAGAGAGAGAGAGAGAGAGAGAGAGAGAGAGAGAGAACAAACAACAGACGGACCGATGGAAAGCTGTCGGGAACACACACAGAGAGAGAAAGAGAGAGAGAGAGAGAGAGAGAGAGAGAGAGAGAGAGAGAGAGAGAGAGAGAGAGCGTGACTCGTGACTTTAATGTGAGGCCGAAAGCCTATTCACATGAGTACATGCAACAAGAAATAAATCAAGTTTTATATAATTAGAACAAAAATTTACCATGACCGCATAAAAAACGTTCTTCCATGACAGTATGCACATGCGGAACTCTACCCCAATTATACACCAATGCTTCCCAGTACGTTCCTCCCCAAGCACGCAACGTAAGTATATATATACCATCATTCCAAAACCCAGGACATGAAATGCCGTTGACACCAGCATACAAAACACATGCTCCCCTTCCCCACTTCCTTCCTACATCGTATCGCCCCATCGTACTATCGCCCACATACACAGTGAAAGACCCCGCGTCATACGATTCTCGGAAAGCCGTATTTTAAGCATCTTTTATTTACTTCGTTTACACATGCGGAAATTAGCCGTTCGTCTTCTAGGCCTAATGTGCATGGGTACACATCCGAAATCTTGGGTCTGTACAACAATAGCTGAGAGAGAGAGAGAGAGGGGGGGGGGGGGGGGGGAATACAAAAAAGAGAGAAAGTGAAAGTGGGGAAGGATTTAAAATGACGATAACTTCTTTATTCAGCATAGAGAGTTAGTATGTTCGTTTCTATCTAGAGGGAAACTATAAACGGAGAGAGAAGAGAGAGCGAGAGAGAACGAGAGACAGACAGACAACAGAGACATACAGAACACACAGATAAGACTGAGAGAGAGAGAGAGAGAGAGAGAGAGAGAGAGAGAGAGAGAGAGAGAGAGAGAGAGAGAGAGAGAGAATCTGGAGATAAACAGAGGGGAGAGAGGGCCTGGGGGAGTTTAAGAGCGAGAAGAAGACAGGGAGAGAGGATATTTTTTTCCAAACGTCAGGAATAACGCAGCACAAAGGCAGGCAGTATATTTCATTTATAGCTGTTTCAATGGTAAAACCATGATCAGAGACAGACAGGCAGACAGAGAGAGAGAGAGAGAGAGAGAGAGAGAGAGAGAGAGAGAGAGAGACACACACACACACACACACACACACACAACAATGTTCCAGGAAAAACTAAACTGGAAAAAGTCTTTAAAAGTGTGGGAATCTTTAATGGGAGGGCAGTTAAGTACAGACACAGGCAACTATATTCAGGAACAAACCTTAAAGGGAAAGAATCCTTATTGGGTGGACAGTTTAGTACAGACACAGACAACTATATTCAGAAACAAACTCTAAAGGCAGGGAACCTTTATTACGAGGGTGATCATTTTAGACACGGATACCAATGTCCCACAAAAGGAGTCTTTAAGAGGTAATGTCTTGTGGAAAATTGTCGACAAAAAAGTAATATTCTCGGGAAAAAAAAAAAGGCTAGTTGATCTTGTTCCAACAAAGACGGGAAATTCTTTCAAAATGTCCTCAAAGGGAGGGACTATTCGCTGGGAGAAAAATGTATTAGAAACATACAAAAAAAACTTCTACAGGACAAGTCCTTAAAGACAGGCAAAGCTTTTTTTTTTCAGGGAAGCGAATGTAACATAGACAAAGCTACACAGTTCCTGAAAAAAAAAACCATGTCTCAAAAAAGAGAGAGCGTCTTTGTCGAGAGATACCTTGAGTGCTGGCAGACACAAAATATTCCAGAGGAACAGGTCTTTAAAGGGAGCAGGTTTTGTGGGAGATAAAATTAATCTAGCACAGAGGCTAGACGTGTTCCGGAAGGCCACACAAGTCTTTGAAAGGAGGGAGTCTTGCAGGAAATAAATTAAGTGCAGAGACAGGCCAAAATATTTCAGAAGACAAAAAAAAAAATCTTCAAAGGGAGGATGCACGCATCTGTTTGGGAGAGGGACAATGGAGGAAAGGGGGAGGGGGAGGAGGGGCTGGGGGATCGAGGAACGAGGTTTCGCGGTACAGAATTGGACACTGACCAAAAGATGACAGCCAATGGGACGCCTCCTGAAAAAAGGGGGAGGGGGGGGGGGGGAGAGCACCGAGGCACCGAAGACCGCAGTCCAAGGCTGATACGATGACTCTAAGGACAGCAGATACACACTCCTCAAGGGACGTTACATACA
>JADBJO010001778.1:145000-147500 GCA_016801955.1 Conus betulinus | reverse complement strand
CTTGCGAATCTCTCTGCATCCAGCTGGCGCTATACACCAGACGACATATGGTTTCTGTACCTGTCAAACTTCTGTAATCATTACACCGTCCCACAGGTCTGCTCAGTGTCACAGAATCCGAAAAACAGGAGGAACGCACTTGTGGCACTGGGAGAACTTGCCTGCTGCCAAAAAAAAAAGAAAAAAAAAAAAAAGAAAAAAGCCAGCCAAGTGTACTTCTACTTGGAGGCGATTTCCTTTCATCGTTTTTTCTTTTTTCTTTTTTTTTTTTTTCTTGGGTTATTGAACAGCAGAGCTGACCACTCACACTGTTCCATATCTTTTGATCTCCCTTGTATCCTGAAATGGATCCTCAAGCATAGGCTCAAAGATTGTCTCTTACATTTTATACTGTTTGCGTAAGGTTTTCAGTTTTCAACAACTTTTTTCCTCTCCACACTTTCGTTTCGTTTAATTCTACTACCTTTCGCTGGCTGCTTTGGGAGTGCTGTTGGATTCTTTTTCGAACCCTTGGCGGTCGGAACACCACAGAATTATGGACTGTGGTGTGTCTCTATCTGACGCCAAGAGCACAGACACAATCAGCCGTGTCTCCCTGATGAGTCCGATCCAGCGGACGAAAGGCCTCGGAGCAGGCGATACATATAGATCTGCCTTCGAGAGGGTGAGGGATTGCGATAGTTTCCTCATGCAGCTAGTGAAGGGTTTTCATATTTGTTTCCTCATGCAACTAGTGAAGGGTTTTCATATTTATTATATACATTTTCCCATTTACTTCATATTCAAATTTTTTTTCTCTCAATTTCAAATCTTTGCCAAGTCATTACTATAATGATGGAAGAATTGTTAACCTGCACTTGTTTTCCCCCCACTACTTAATTGTTCAGCTTTTATTTTTTTTTTTTGCGCGCGCGCATGTGTGTGAGTGTGCACGCGCGTGTGTCCGTGCGTGAGAGCGAACACGTATGTGTTTAGGAAGTGCGTGCGTGTGTGTACGTTGTTTTTTTTTTTTTATGTTATTGCTTGGGGGCGGAGGGGTCTATTGGTTTGCATAAGGGGAGAGGGGGGACTGTTGTGCTACATTTCGAAAGTTTTTTTTTTCAATTCCAAATAAAACATATAAACAAAAAAGGTGCCAAATGTAACACACACAAACAATAGCCAACAATGTAACATACAAACAATAGCCAACAGTGTAACATACAAACAATCTACACAAGCACAAAATGAAAATAATGTGCTAGTTACAGGAGCGAAGTTTTAACAAAACTTAATGAGTGAGGAATATCTAGGTATCATAAAAATACCCTTAAATTTTTCTGAAGGGGTTCGGAGATCAGATACGGTATAAATCAATTATTTGTCTGACAATCCTGGTCCGTCCCCCTTCAAACAGAGGTTCACGTAATAACTATCTTGAAACCGGTTAAAAACTCATATCAATACGGAGATGTATGTTTTTAGTTCATATGAATACTTTTTCAAAAAGAAACAAAAAAAAGAAAAAAAAAAAAAAAATGTCAAAAGTGTTGTTATTGAGGCATCTGATCGTCTATTTTAGATGTATACAGTAAAAAGAAATTGCCAGCACCAAATTTGATCAAAACTTCATCTGACACAACATCAATGTCAACTTCGAAAAATATATTTCATTCATTCAGTTGCAAGGGAACAACAGTATCAGTACAGCTATAAAAAAAAAAAAAAAAAAAAAAAAGTTTAAAGCCTCCCGCGATAGCTCCCAAAATGTTCTAACATGTTCACGGAGCCAAAATGTACAGAGCATATACTGTCACTCTCAACATTTCAGGTGCTATGTTATGTTGTATTGTGCTAAGCTGTATGTGTTTCATGCTTGTGATGCAACGTGTCTTGTGGCGCAGGACTGAGCTTAATTGTGCTTAGGTGTACTGTGGAGTGCGAAGCTGCGCTGCGTTGTGCGCTGTCTTGGGGCAGTACTACATACAATGCTACCTAGTGCCATGTAATTTAACGGTATATTACTCATGGCAACAGAAGAAGATAGAGAACACCACACAATGAACTTATAAAACATTCTAGCACAACACAATATAAGGCGATATTACACTGTAAAACATAACAGCGGAATGTAAACCAGTACAGCACAATACAGTGCACCACAGTATGAAATATGACAGTACTGTAAAGTACACTTCAATGCATTACAGTACAATGCAAAACAGCATAATGAAATACAGATCATTGCAGTGTGACATAATCCAATACAGAGGAGTACAATGCAGTAGTATGACGATCAATGACATACACCACTGAGCTATAAACAATGTAGTTCAATGGAATGTTAATAATGCGCAAAGCAATAACGAATGCAGCTTAATGCAATTAAAAAGTACAAAACAGAACACAAATACAGTACAATACAGTCAAAAATGCACTTTAAAAATAATACAGTAAAATAAAATAAAGAATACAGAACAGATTAAACAATACAGCACAGTATCATAAACAATACACCGCA
>JADBJO010001778.1:137500-140000 GCA_016801955.1 Conus betulinus | reverse complement strand
CTTCGTATTTATCAACACATTTCCTACATTCTCCGATTTTTCTTCACTTTCCCTATAATTTTTTCGGTATTTCCTTACTTTCCACAAATGTTCCTATCTTTTTTCCCTTTTTCCTATATTTCCTTACCTTTTCAACATGTTCCTGTCTTTTTTTTTTCTTCTTTTCCTAAATTGTCCTCCTTACTTTGTCCACCTGTTCCGATCTTCCTTTTCCTGCTTTCCTTTCCTATCTTTCCTAATCTTTCCTCTTTTTTTCCTCTATTCGCTTTTCCCACGTTTTCATATCTTTATTTACTTTGTCTGTCTGTTCCTATTTTTGTCTACTTCTCCTGCCTTTTCCTATCTTTCTCTACTTTTCCTACATGTGTTTCTTTCTTTCTCTGCTTTTCCTACATTCTCCTTTCTATCCTTACTTTCTACGAGTTTCTATCTTTCTATGATTTTCCTGTATGTTCCTATCTTTCTCTACTTTATACATTTTTCTTTCTTTCCTTAGTTTTTCCTGCGTGTTTCTATCTTTCTATGCTTTTCCTGTATGCTCCTATCTTTCTGCACGTTTCCTACCTTTCTTTACTTTTCCTACAATTTCCTATTTTTTCCTAACTTTTCCCATACCTTCCTATACTTGCTTTTCCTACATGTTCACATGTTTCCGTACTTTTTCGACATGTTCTTATCTTTCCCTACATTACATACATTTCCCAGTCCGTCCTTAGTTTCATATACTTTCCAATCTTTCTCCACTTTTTAATGCTTTTTTTTCCTTTTTTTCCCTTTTTTCCCTATATTTTCCTTTTTCTGCCTTCCTACACTTTCCTAGCTTTCCCTATCTTTGCAACATTTTCCTATTTTTTTTTTTTTCACACTTTTCGAACATTTCCCCAACATTTCTTATTTCTTACCCTTCCGATTTTTTTCTTAGTGTTCCTAATTTTTCTATGTTTCTCTTCCTGTCCTGTTCTTTCGTATCTTCTCTACTGTTTTTTAAATTTTCCTTTCTTTCTCTACTTTTTCTACATT
Organism: Conus betulinus; assembly: GCA_016801955.1. Taxonomy (NCBI): domain Eukaryota; kingdom Metazoa; phylum Mollusca; class Gastropoda; order Neogastropoda; family Conidae; genus Conus; species Conus betulinus. The sequence goes on along the minus strand of JADBJO010001778.1, from coordinate 138,980 downwards.
TGCCTTTTTTGCCACATTTGTCTTTTTTCTTGCCGTTTTCTTTGCCATATTTGCCTTCCTATTTTTCTTTTAGGCCAAACTTCCTTACCTTTTCCAACTTTTTCCTAATTCCCTATTTCTCTAATCTTTCCATTTTGCCTCTCCTATTTGTCGCCCATTCGTTTATACAGTATACTACTTTTCCCTAGTCTATCCTATCTTTCCTATTTTCTCCTACCCTTTTCCTACTCTACCTTACCTTTCTCTAAGCCATCCTACCCTTTTTTCACCCTCTCCTAACATGTCGTGCTTTCTTCTACTTTTCGTACACTGTCTCCAACCTGTTGCAGCTTTCTCCTACCTTTTTCTACTCTCTCGTACCTGTTACCACACTATCCTACCTTTTTGCCTGCTCTCTCGTACCTGTTAATATACACTCTCTTTCTTTTTTTCTACTCTCTCGTACCTGTTAACACACTCTCCTACCTTTTTCTACTCCTTCGTACCTGTTTAATACACTCTCCTTCCTTTCTCTACTCTCTCGTACCTGTTAACACACTCTCCTACCTTTTTCTACTCTTTCGTACCTGTTAATACATTCTCCTACCTTTTTTTGCTACTCTCTCGCACCTGTTAACACACTCTCCTACCTTTTTCTACTCTTTCGTACCTGTTAATACACTCTCCTACCTTTTTTGCTACTCTCTCGCACCTGTTAACACACTCTCCTACCTTTTTCTACTCTTTCGTACCTGTTAACACACTCTCCCTACCTTTTTCTACTCTCTCGTACTTGTTAACACACTCTCCTACCTGTTTTCCGACTCTATGCTACCATTTTCTACTCTCTCCTATCTTGCCCTGCTCTCTCCTTTCATTTCGTGCTCTGTCCTACTTTCTTTTTTTTCACTCTTTCCTACCTTATCATGGCTCTCTGCTACTTTTGTTCTGCTCTTTCCTTCCTTTTCATGCTCTCCCCTTCCTTGTAACGTCTTTCATAAGTTGATTTGTACTCTTTCGTCCCTTCTCTTTTGTCTACATTTTCTTATATCTTTTCCTACTTTTCCCTTCCTCGCCATGCTCATTTTTATCGTCCCAACTTACTTACTTTTCCTCCTTTCCCCTAAATTTCTCATTCTTATTGCTGCCTCTACGAAATGGCTAGGGAAAAAACTTGCGTTTTTTCACACGTTACCCCCTGTGCCCTCATTGGTAGAGGGACCCCCCCCCCCCCCCCCCCCCCCTCACTATGTTAAATCCGGTCCTGAAGGTCTATTCATAAAGCTGAAACGATCGAGAACACAGAAACCCTTTTCTATCCAATTCAAACACGAACATTAAATGATAAAATAGTGAAGCAACTTGCTGAGTATTTGTACAGAGGTTTAAATGAAGAAATTCCGCAGTATCTTAGTTTTATTACATTCCTGATTGGTAACAGATTATGCAAGGTTATTTTATATGCATTCTCCCTTCTGAGGGGCCATGCCCTTTATCAATA
>JADBJO010001778.1:105000-110000 GCA_016801955.1 Conus betulinus | reverse complement strand
GATGCCGTTCCTGCAACTACTGCTGCTACTGCTGCTACACAGGCAAACACATTATCTCTCAAAAGTATGTCCGCACAACTACAACTGCTGCTGCTCCTGCTGCTGCTGCTACTACTACTGCTGCTGCTGCTGCTGCTGCTGCTGCTGCTGCTGCTTCTGCGTTGCTGCGTTGCTGCTGCTATTACTACTGCTGCTGCTGATACCGCTACGTCTAGTGCTATACAAATCATGTCAGACATAAACATTTATAGCTGACTCAGTAAAAATAAATATTCAGAGATGTCCCATCTTATGCGATGTTTTTAGTTTCTGAAGGATATTAACATCTTTTTTTGTCCGATCTATGTTTTTACAGGAGAAAGAGTTTAGTGAATTGTGGTGTGTTTCTAGAACATCTTTTTAAAGGAGTTGTGTGTGTGTGTGTTGTGTGTGTGTGTGTGTGTGTGTGTGTGTGTGTGTGTGTGTGTGTGTGTGTGTGTGTGTGTGTGTGTGTGTGTTGTTTTGCCTTGTTTTGTTTTGCTTTGTTTTTAATCTGTTTTGAGAGCTAAATTCAACGATTAACAACACTGAAAGGTCTTTTCTGATCGGCTGGGCTATGTGCAAGACGAATCCATTTGAATTGAATACAAATTCTACTACTAAGGCAGTTTCTGCTGCTGCTACCGCTGCTGCTGCTGCTATACTACTACTACTACTACTACTACTACTACTACTACTACTACTACTACTACTACTACTACTACTACTACTACAACTACTAATACTACTGCTACTGCTGCTGCTGCTACTCGTACTACTACTACTGCTACTACTACTGGTGCTGCTGCCGCTACTGCTACTACTACTACTACTACTACTACTACTACTCTTGGTACTGCTGCTGCTACTGGTACTGGCACTACTATTATTACTACAACTACTACTACTACTACTGCTGCTGCTGTTGCTACTAATACTACTTCGACTACTACTACTGCTACTACTATTACTACTACTACTGCTGCTGCTGCTGCTGCTGTGCTGCTGCTGCTGCTGCTGCTGCCTCTGGTACTGCCACTGTTACTACTACTACTACTATTTCTACTACTACTACTGCTGATGATGCTGCTGCTACCGCTGGTAGCTGATGGTGACCTAGTCATGAAGACATAGGCCAGTTTTTTCAAAGCAGAACCTGTCCATCACAATCTTCTTTCAAACAGATTTTGTTGCCGCTGCTGTATGTACCGATTATTTGGCCGTCGCCAAACTACTCAAGTTTTAAACCGTACTCGTTAAAATGTCCTCTATTCAGTCAAATAAGAGACAGGTCTAAGCTACCCAAAACTGAATGGACATCTTTTCACCCGGGGTAATTTGAAAGGTGTGTCTCCATGCGTTTTCCAAAGCCATTTTGCTGTGTCACTGACAAGTGGGAGAATCAGAGTTTATCAAACCAGACAATCTGTACCAGAACAGTTTTCTTCTTCGGCTTGGATTGAAATCGGAAACGTACCAAGCTAACCAAACGCCATGCAGTCAGGCGCTGACCTTTTTTTTTCTTTCAAATTAAGTGACAATGTCAAAAACTTCGAATGCAGTCTTTCACTCAGCTGTAAGGAGTCACTGGACCACATCTCACTTCTGCACAGAAAGATGGGACGGACATATTTCTCAAACAATTCAAGATGTTATGGTAGGGTAACACATTGAGGGGTTTTTTTCCTGACCTACTCAAGAGGCAGGAAGACAAAGTTCTTACCTGCATCCCGAACCAAACCACCTGCCCATTAACTGCCCATTACAGGACGAACAAACCGGAAATCACAGTTTATCGTTGTCTACCTGTCAGATAGACAACCTGTGCGCTACTTTCTGATTGGCCAGTCCTCCCTGACGCGCTCAATCACTCGGCAGGATACAGAATTATGTCAGTGTCATGAACAGTGCTTTGAAATGGGAATTTCAAACAGCGGAGTCCCGGCTGTCACGGTCTTGTGATGCTGATTCTCCAAAATAATGCTTCACCTTTAATTCCACGCAGCAGGTGTGCCATGAAGACAGGTTGCAGCAGTCACCACATCTTCGACACGGGTGATGGCCTGCCGAGTCAGTCGGGGATCTGTAACTGTCCTTCCATGAATGGGTAAGTCCAGTTCACGATGTTTCTTTCAATAATCCAGACGTCACTTGCATTTTTTTTTTTTGTTCGTTTGTTTTATTACATTCATTTGAAGCTGAAGACCACACCAAGATACTTGCAGTCCTAAACTATCTCTAGTCTCTCATGCCATCAAATCTCAATTCAGGCAGCTTTCGAATCCTACCTTTAGAAGACAGTAACAATTTTAGTTTTTTCTGTTCAACGCAAAAGTAACAAGATGCAAAGCATATAAACGTACTTCCAGTTTATCTTGTGTACCTTTTGAATGTGACAACCTTTCTATATACCAAATGTTATTCAAACCCACCAATATATAAGAAATAACGACAAAATAACGGTTTTGATGGTTACTTAACCGGGGTACACTTTTGAAAACTGGTGTTTTAGTCCTCACTGGGCTAAAGCCTGTGTACCTACCAAATTTCATCCAGACCGGACATGTCAAGAATAACGGTTTTTCAACGGTCAAATTTTTGAACACTATATGAAAGTGCCATTTGCGTGTGATACCTCTCTATATACCAAATTTCATTACAATCCACCAATATGAATTAAAAAAAAAATAATGGCAAAATAACGGTTTTTTAACGGTTATATAACCGATGTACACTTTTGAAACTGGTATTTCAGAAAACACTTCCTCATGTTTCAAGGTGACTTGAATGTGCTGAATGTACTTTCTGAGATATTCCATAAAGAAGAGAAACCGTTTTTGGGGCTGTTATAGCCGTTAGTAACGGCTGTTCTGGTAAAATAAAACATCATCATCCGTGACCCCCACAATGAACATACCTACAAATTTTCAGACAGTTCGGCCCAGAAGTTTTGTCTGGAGCGAGTGGAACACACATTTTGACCACGGACAGACACACAGACAGGCACACAGACAGACAGACAGACACATAGACAGCATTTCTTCGTTCCCATTGTCAAGTACTCCCTATACTATAAGAACCGGGAGTACAGAAACGGTTATAGAGACAGGAGCACTTAATAGAAACAGCAACGGCGTTAAAAGAACCAAAAAAAAAAACAGGCAGCAGTAGTATAATTAGCATTAGTATTACCAATCTCATGGTCACAAGTAGCAGCAGCGGTAGCAGTAATAGCAACAGCAGCAATACCAGTGCCAGTAACAGCAGAAGGAATGGTGGTTGTAGTAGTAGCAGCAGCAGCAGCCACAGAAGGAGTAGAAATAAGAAGGGGGGGGGGGGGGGGGGGGTAAGTGAGAGGTCATGTACTTGTGGTAGTAGTAGCAGCAATATCAATATTAGTGGTAGTAGCAGCAGCAGCAGTAGATGTAACAGAACAGCAGCAGCGTTAGTAGTAGTAGTAGTAGTAGTAGTAGTAGTAGTAGTAGTAGTAGCAGCACAGCAGTACTAGTAGTAGAAATAACAGCAGCAGCATTAGTAGAGTTGTGCATGTTTATGCTTGTCGTTGCAGCTGCAGCAGCAGTATTTGTAGTGGTGGTGGAGGTGGTGGTGATGATAGTGGTATCGGGGAGTGGTTGGGTGCGTGGGTCGGTGAATTAGTGGGTAGTTGCGTATGTGTGCGTTTGTATGGGGGTGGGGGGGGATGGATATGTGTGTAGGCGCGCGCGCGCGCGCGCGTGTATGTGTGGTATGCATGTGTGTATATATGCGCGCGCACGCGCGCGTGTGTGTGTAGTGTAGTGTAGTGTAGTGTAGTGTAGTGTAGTGTAGTGTAGTGTAGTGTAGTGTAGTGTAGTGTAGTGTAGTCTGCTTGCTTGCTTGTTTGTTTTCGCTTTTTTTTTCAGTCTTGTTTTTGAAGGCATTTGCACTGTGTTTTTTTTGGCATAATGTTTACACCTCGTCATCTGTATCTATTTGTAACCACTTACTTTGCTTTAAGCACCTGGACTGGGGTCTACTTAACATCTTGTGAAATCTTGTGACATTATAATACTATTGTTTGTGCTGCTGCTGCTGCTGCTGCTGCTGCTGCTGCTGCTGCTGCTGCTGCTGCTGCTGCCGCTTCTCCTAGAGTTTGTGTGTTGATGCTATGACTGCTACAGTTGCCGCTACTTCTATCGTTGCTTGTGTTGCTATTGCCGACGCTTCTTGTTGTTGTTGCTTCTACTACTTCTGCTCTCACTGTTGCTGTTTCTGCTGCTGCTCTTCCTCTCGTGTTACGTCTGCTTCTTCTGCGTTTGCTGTTATTGCTGGTTCTGCTGCTACAACTATTACTGCCGCTGCGTCTGCTACTGTTGTTGTTGTTGCTGCTGCTTTCATTACTTTTGTTATTCTTACGGCTGCTGCTGCTGCTGCTGTTTCTGCTGCTGCTTCTGCTACTAACACTGTTACTACCACTACTATTGCTGCCGCCGCCGTGCTTTTTCTGCTGCTGTGCTGCCGCCTCTATATCGCCATTTTTTTTTTATCTGCTACCACCACACACAACTGTTGCTGCTGCTGCTGCTGTTTCTTCTACTACTACTACGACACTTCTAATACTACAACTACGACTATTACTACTCCTGCTGCTACTACTACTACTACTGCTGCTGCTGCTGCTGCTGCTGCTGCTACTACTACTACTACTATTTCTGCTGCTGCTGCTGGTGTTGCTGCTACTGCTGCTGCTAATACACAAGCAAACACAAGCGCATTATCTCTTTTATGTAGACATAAAACAATTATCATGCTGTTGCTAGAACTGACATATCTGCTGCTGCTGCTGCTGCTGCTGCTGTTGCTGCTGCTGCTGCTGCTGCTGCTGCTGCTAATACACAAGCAAACACAAGCGCATTATCTCTTTTATGTAGACATAAAACAATTATCAATACTGCTACTACTGTTACTGTTACTACTCTTACTACTACTTCTACTGCTGCTGC
>JADBJO010001778.1:77500-97500 GCA_016801955.1 Conus betulinus | reverse complement strand
GGGAGGGAGAGAGAGACGGATTGAGGGAAAGCCAGAGAGAGGGGGAAGGGGAGAAGATAGGGAGGGAGAGGAAGAGAGGAGGAAGGGAGACAGCGAGAGAGAAAGAGGGAGGAGGAGTGCACAGGAGAAGGCGACGGTTACCGTTACTGTTACTGTTTGACCTGGCTGTGTCCCATAGAGTATTCAAGCCGTTATCTGTTTATGTCCAGGAGTAAGAACAACCAGGGAGAGACACTCTCCAAATTCGAGTAACTATGGACTTGCGGTTCGGCAGTGGGATGCGGTGGGAGGAGGAGGAGGGGGGTGGAGGAGGGTGGGGGACGAGGGAGAAACCGGAATGGAGACGCAATTACAATCAAAAAGCAGAGAATGAAGATGTTAGCGAGGGGTGGGAGGGGGGGGGGGGGGGGGGGGGGGGGGGGGTTAAAGGAGAAATGACCTTTTTTTTAAGAGGAGAGGGAGTGAGGGGAGGAGTAATTTCGTTCACTATTCATTATTCATTTAGTGAATCCCACGCAGGAGGATTTGTGATGTAAAAACGGGGGCTGTACTGTTCCACATCTTGTTGACGGACGGTGAAAGGTTGTTACATCATGGCTTCGGGTTTTAGCCTGTTGCTGCAAGCATGGGACATACACAATTCAATCAACGTCAGCAGCCGAAAATGAAAATGAGGGCGGTGTGGTGTGTGTGTGTGTGTGTGTGTGTGTGTGTGTGTGTGTAGGGGGGAGGAGGAGGGTGGGATTGGGGGGATGGGGGTAGTCTTGGGGGGGGGGGGGGGAGGGTGGAAAGAGGTAGATGTGGGCGTTTGTTTGATTAGGGTTGTGGAGGGAAAAACGTGGGGATGTGGGGGTGGGTTGGGGTGGGCGGGGGGGAAGAGAAGATCGATTAGGATAGGGGAAATGAGAGAGTACAGTATTGGAATTCTTGAAATGTTCAGCGCTGGTTATGGTTTGTTTATGTTTTTTTTTGTTTTGTTTTGTTTTTTCTCCTTGACGTGCAGTGAGTGATTGTGGCTAATTTCTGTGCGTGCGTGCGTGCGTGCGTGCGTGCGTGTGTGTGTGTGTGTGTGTGTGTGTGTGTGTGTGTGTGTGTGTGTGTGTGTGTGGTGTGTCTGTCTGTGTGTCTGTGTGTGTATGTGTCTGTATGTGTGTGTGTGGTTGGGTGGGTGTGCGTGCATCCGAGCGTGCATGTGTGCTTGCATGCGTGCGTGCATGCTTGCGTGCCTGCTTGTGTGCATGCGTGCGTGCGTGCACGCGCGTGTCTATGTGTGTGTGTTCCCTGAAAAATGCCTCTGTCGTAGAGGGTTTTTTTTCTACCCCGTTTCTTAAGACTTAAAATGTTTATAAAACTAAAAAGCACTGGCCTTTTAAGATAAAGTAACTCCCAGGGGAGTCGTACAAGAAAGTGTGTAGTACTTAGTGTTAGTTATGTCGGCAGAACTCTCTCTCTCTCTCTCTCTCTCTCTCTCTCTGTATATTTATAGATGTATATATATATATATATATATATATATATATATATATATATATATATATATATATATATATATATATATTCTGTTAAAAGGTAAGGCTGGTGCATGAAACAACGTTGTAGATCTTAAGCCTTATTTTTAAAACCTTACCTTTTAACAGATGCCGCTCCCAATACGGTTGAGCACTCTTTTTTAAATTGGTGTTGGGTTATTGCAACCATTATCTATCTATCATCTATCTATCTATCTATCTATCTATATATATATATATATATATATATATATATATATATATATATATATATATATATATATATATATATATATATATATATATCCGTGACCAGTTCAGTAGTAGAGCAGTTACACACGCACGCACGCACACGTGCGTGCGCGCGCGCGCGCGCGGCGCGCACACACACACACACACACACACACACACAACATACGCACGCACGCACGCACGCACGCGCGCACGCACCGCACGCCGCACCCACACACACACACTCTCTCTCTCTCTCTCTCTCTCTCTCTCTCACACACACACACACACACACACACACACACACACACACACACACACACACACACACTCACACACACACACCACAGCAGCCCGTTCTTTATCTCCATCTCCCCTTCCTCCCTCCTGCGCATGAGCGAATGGGCCCAAGTATGTGTGCCAGTGTACGCGGTGTGTGCCTGTATGTGTTGTGTGTGCTCATACAGGTGCATGTGTGAACATGGGAACTGTGGACTTTTTGAGCCCCTGCAAGCATATCGTCTATGTGTGGAATCGTTCATCCAAAGTGCTAACATTCGCATAATATATAAGATATATACATTCATTTCACATTCATGATTGTTTTCTGTCTACTGCACATCTTGTTTGACTTCATCAGTACCCATTATATTTACTCCCGTTTCATATGTATTGTATAAATTCTGACGTCTGCATTGAGTCATCGCTATTCGACTGAGTACAAGTCAGTACAAGTCAAAGAACCGCAAATTCATCGGTAAATCTAATTGATGTTCTATGTAGAAGGATTTTATATGAAATACTAGTGCCGTTCTGAGCCTCCGGTCCCAGTCCAGGATCTAATATTAACGAAACACGTTTGTGAGGTAGTGAACGATGATGAATATTTACACCCAAGCAACTCGACAATTCATCCAACTGATCTTTGACTTTTCCCCCCCGAGTATAATCACTGTAAAAATTGCACGTCACAAGGAACGATGTCATTATGTTATTCCCAGAAACTGAATTCAGAACACGCACAAACATACACGCACAGACTCACGCGCTCGCGCGCGCACGCACACACACACACACACACACACCACACACACACACACACACACACCACACACACACACACATACACACACACGGAGACAGAGACAGAGAGACAGACAGACAGACTGATAGACAGACAAACAGACAGACAGACAGACAAGACAGAGACGGAAACACAGAGAGAGAGAGAGAGAGAGAGAGAGAGTAGAGAGAGAGAGAGAGAGAGAGAAGGGAAGGGACGGGAAGAGAGAAGTGGATGGGATAGGGGAGAAGGGACACAGAGAAAGGGAGAGGAGAAGGAGAGAAAAGGGGAGAGGAGAAGGAGAGAAAGGGGAGGAGGAGAAGGAGAGAAAGGGGGAGAGGAGAAGGAGAGAAAGGGGGGAGAGGAGAAGGAGAGAAAGGGGGGAGAGGAGAAGGAGAGAAGGGGGCAGAGGAGAAGGAGAGAAAGGGGGAGAGGAGAAGGAGAGAAAGGGGGAGAGGAGAAGGAGAGAAAGGGGGGAGAGGAGAAGGAGAGAAAAGGGGGAGAGAGGAGGAGAGAAAGGGAGAGGAGAAGGAGAGAAAGGGGGAGAGGAGAGAAGGAGAGAAAGGGGGAGAGGAGAAGGAGAGAAAGGGGGGAGAGGAGAAGGAGAGAAAGGGGGGAGAGGAGGAGAAGGAGAGAAAGGGGCAGAGGAGAAGGAGAGAAAGGGGGAGAGGAGGAGAGAAAGGGAGAAGGAGAGAAAAGGGGCAGAGGAGGAGAGAAAGGGAGAGGAGAAGGAGAGAAAGGGGGAGAGGAGAAGGAGAGAAAGGGGGGAGAGGAGAAGGAGAGAAAGGGGCAGAGGAGAAGGAGAGAAAGGGGCAGAGGAGAAGGAGAGAAAGGGGGAGAGGAAGAAGGAGAGAAAGGGGGGAGAGGAGAAGGAGAGAAAGGGGCAGAGGAGAAGGAGAGAAAGGGGCAGAGGAGAAGGAGAGGAGAAAGGGGGAGAGGAGAAGGAGAGAAAGGGGCAGAGGAGAAGGAGAGAAAGGGGGAGAGGGGAGAGAAAGGAGAGAAAGGGGGGAGAGGAGAAGGAGAGAAAGGGGGGAGAGGAGAAGGAGAGAAAGGGCAGAGGGAAGAGAGGAGAAGGGGGAGAGGAGAAGGAGAGAAAGGGGCAGAGGAGAAGGAGAGAAAGGGGCAGAGGAGAAGGAGAGAAAGGGGGGAGAGAGAAAGGAGAGAAAGGGGGGAGAGGAGAAGGAGAGAAAGGGGGGGAGAGGAGAAGGAGAGAAAGGGGGCAGAGGAGGAGAAGGAGAGAAAGGGAGAGGAGAAGGAGAGAAAGGGGCAGAGGAGAAGGAGAGAAAGGGGGAGAGGAGAAGGAGAGAAAGGGGGGAGAGGAGAAGGAGAGAAAGGGGGAGAGGAGAAGGAGGAGAAAGGGGGGGGGAGAGGAGAAGGAGAGAAAGGGGGGGGAGAGGAGAAGGAGAGAAAGGGGGAGAGGAGAAGGAGAGAAAGGGGGGAGAGGGAGAGGAGAAGGAGAGAGAAGGGGCAGAGGAGAAGGAGAGAAAGGGGGAGAGGAGGAGAGAAAGGGAGAGGAGAAGGAGAGAAAGGGGCAGAGGAGGAGAGAAAGGGAGAGGAGAAGGAGAGAAAGGGGGAGAGGAGAGAAGGAGGAGAAAGGGGGGAGAGGAGAAGGGAGAGAAAGGGGGGAGAGGAGAAGGAGAGAAAGGGCAGAGGAGAAGGAGAGAAAGGGGGGAGAGGAGAGAGAGAGAGAAGGGCAGAGGAGAAGGAGAGAAGGGGGCAGAGAAGAAGGAGAGAAAAGGGGGAGAGGAGAAGGAGAGAAAGGCGCAGGGAGCGGGGGAATGGGAGATGTTTGACCTTAAGTACGAGGGGGGGCGGGGAAAGGGGAGAAGGGGAGGACAGGGAGAGAGGAGGAGGGAACGGAGGAGGAAGGAGAAGAAGGCTAAGGGGGTATGGTAGACGGGCGAACAAATTAACATTTATCGTGACACGTACCTGTTATTCTTAGTAGACTGCGCACACCACAAGGGTGAATACTTTTTGTGCTACACAGTCGCATAATCCGCATTAGTAATATGACAATCGCATTTGTGGAAGCGAAGCGGTGTCGGAATTCGAAGCGGGTTTGAGACAAAGTCGAGGAGGACGGGGACGGCATGAACGGAAACGAAAGTGGGGAGGCGGGACGTTTAAAGGAGATCGGGGGATGATAGGGATACGGGGGGGGGGGGGGGGGGAGGCGAGAGGATGGGGAGAAAGGGACGGGGAGTGGAGGGAGGGGGGGCGGTGGAAAGGAAAGATGAAGGAGCAAAGACGAGGGGGGGGGGGGGAAGGAGGAGGGACCAGGCTGACGGGGGGAGGGAAGGGGGTGGAGGAGGGGGAAGGGAGATGGGGGAGAATCAAATCAACTCAAATCAATTCAAATGAAGTTTACTATTTCAGAGAAATCATAATGTGATCACTGGCATATCTATGACAAACAAATAATCAAATTGACAACAGCAGAAAACATGTATGCTCAGTTCACATAATCTATGTTAATACTAAATGGAGGGAGGGAAGGGGGGAGAGAGAGGACGGGAAAGAGAGAGAGGGATGACAGGGGAGATGAATAGGGATAGGGATGGAGGGGTGGGTTTCCTATAGACGGTGGTCTCCACCCTGTCGTCATGGGTTCGGGTGATGAGTGTGTCCAGGAACAGGATCTTCCCTTCTGCTTCAGTTTCCGAAGTGAACTGATACTGTCGTCCATGGAATTCAGGTGAGTGGTGAAGCTGTTAACCTCTGTCTCCTGTATGCGGGTCATGGTGTCATCCACATAGCGGTACCACATGCTGGGAGGGTTGGCAGCAGTCTCAACACCTTCGTCACCGGTGTGAACTCACTACAGAACAGGTGCTAGAACTGTTGGAACTGTGCCTCACTAGCACCTACTTTTCATTCAACCATGAGTTCTACCAGCAGAAACAAGGAGCTGCCATGGTTCGCCAGTATCTCCAGTGGTAGCCAACCTGTACATGGAACAGTTTGGAAAAGTAAGCCCTTGAGACTGCTGCCAACCCTCCCAGCATGTGGTACCGCTATGTGGATGACACCATGACCGCATAAGGAGACAGAGGTTGACAGCCTCACACACTCACCTGAATCTGTTGCTATGGGGTACTTTGACCGTAGGTTAATTCGACAGGGTGGATTTCACTTAATATCTTTTTACTTGTGTCAGGAATTTGGAGTTCAATTGTTCAATGACACAGTACCTCTTAATGTGCCACAAGCTGTGGACACATTGGGGCGGGAGAGGGGGGGCGTCCCTTTAACTTGTGCCAACTCTCCCAGGGGGGATTACCCTACATGCTTTGTGGGATGGAGTTATGAAGTGTGTTAAAGAGACATTTTTTACGAGGAGTGTGAAATCCCTTTATTCACTCAACGACAGTCAAGCCAAGTTCTCGAATCAGCGAGGTGGGGTGATACGTTGTTTGACACACATGGACCCTTGGGTCCACCCAAATAGGAAACCCACCCCACACTGACCAATATCTGAACTTTCACTCTAACATCCCCTCCAGCACAAGAGATCTGTTGTCGACACCCTCATGCACAGAGCCTTACAGATACGGACAGTGTGAAAGTGGGGATCCCTTACATTAAGGAGTCTCAGAGCGTCTAGCCAGGACCTTCCAACAACATGGATGCAAAGTGTTCCACAAACCCACCAACTCCCTACGCCAGCAACTGACCCATGTCAAAGACAAAACGGACCCCCTCAAGCAGTGTGGTGTAGTGTACCAGGTAGGGGTGTCAAGACTGTACCCATACCTACATTGGCGAGACAGCAAGACCACTCACCACCACCTACAGGACACCAAAAACTGATCCACTTCTGCCGTGCATGAACATCTACAAGCCACAGGCCACAGTTTCAGCCCCCCCCCCCCCCCCCCCCCCCCCCCCCCCCCCCCCCCCCCCAAAAAAACCAAGATCTTATCTACAGAGCCCTTCCTCACAAAGAAAAGTTAAAGAAGCCATCGAAATCAAGACCAGACGCCCCAGCCTGAACAGAGATCAAGGCTTTGAACTTCCCCCCATCTACAATCAGATCCTGACAATCGTTCACCCCACACAACAGTCGTCCCACCAGGCCTCGCTGCCACAACAGCAACAGTGAGCTGAAGAAGACAGGGCGACCCTGTCGAAAATTTCTCCAAGTAAGTTTTTGATTCTGAGTCTGTGAGTGACAGTTGTACTGTACAGTCATGTATTCAGAAAATCATCCATACTCATAATCAATGTCAACGTGAACTAACAATTTATTTCAATATTTGTGTTTGGCTCAACATCTCTTGTTAAGCAGGTGCTGTTTGTGCTGTCCTTCGTGAACGCACGCTCCATATCCACGAGAGCAGGCATGTAATCTATCACCTCTTTTCTTAGTCAAACAACGTGGAAATGTGCGCACTTGTCTCCCCTAGCTAACAATAAATACCCTGGTCGCAGAGTGAAGTCTCTCAGTCTGATGCTGAAATATGGCTCTGGCATCGAGCCGTGCAGATGAAACTCCCATCACATCTGCGCATGAAAGAGTTAATTTGTCTGCCACCTCAGGACGAACTGTTTGTACAAAGTCACGTTAAAACGCCGTCGTCCAGAGCCTGATCACGGGTGCGATTGTAGAGTTCCTCTGCCAGACAGCGCCGGGCCAGGCGGCTGTAGTTGGCGTGAAACTTGTTGGCGAACAGCTCCGGCCGCCGGTACAGCATGGGAAGGTCAAGGACGTTCAGTATGCAGATGCCCCGGACGACGACTTTTTTACCTGGACAGGGGTACTTGGGCACCCAGTTCTTGTAGCGGGCCAGAGACATCCTCATTCTCTTGAAGTCGTCTACCTCCTTCTTCTGCGCTGGAAATCAACACAGACGGCTCAAACACGTGCAGAAGTTCAAAAAAATGATGGGACATAATGATATATACTTCATTATACAAGTTCGGGGTGGCAGAGGGGGAGGGAGATCAATATATAAAAAAAAAATGTTTGAAGAAGATCTGAACACAAACTGCGATTAAATAACCTAGGAAGGAAACACGCAAACAAAATAAAGAAAAAAAAAAGTGCACAAACATTCTCTTTTTTTTCTCTCATCTACGAGGTACTTGACACAAGAGACCTCCGACATGTCTGACATGCAGGGTACAGAGGTTACCATTTTACACATGAATAGAAGAATTTTCTTAAATTCATTAGCCTAAGTAGTACCATTGACAGCTTTTTGCTCGCTTTCTTTTGTTTTTTTTTTTCCTACTTCTCTAACTCGTTTCATTAGACACAAAGACATTGTTGATCTGTTATTACTGCAAAAATCTTTTTGTATGGCATGTAACAACAATGACGATGACGATGATGATGATGGTATCATGAAGGAGATGATTTTTACAGATTTACCGATTGATTCTTTTTGCAACTGATAACCGAGTGATTGAGCGGGTGCCCTTATCAAAAACTATCCAGACTGATCTTTTAATCCGTCTGTTACATGGGGAAGAATCGTTGAGCTTCAGTGCGTGAATGGTTGGTAATAGGAAGAGAGTTCCACCGTAGCTATTCAGTACCAATGAGAAAGGCGCGGTGAGGATACGAGGGATGGTTAGAAAGAAGTACTGTGACACGTTGAAGAAGATCACACTCACAGCTTCAAGACACATGGCTGGCGACAAGAACACAGAGACTTCACCACCACCTGTGACATCACCATGGAAACAAGAGTTCACTGGGTGAAGCGGACGACTAGGCGTGCGCAGTAGACCTTGCAGGGATCATCAAGAAGAGTGGCATGAGACCTGATATTGCATTCCACTCAGGTTCATTAAAACAAATCATTCTGATCGAACTCACTGTGCTATATGAAAGCAGGGTGCGGCAAGCTCTCGTCTACAAGACCGAAAAGTATGTGAAGTCTAGCCAGCATCTGGCTTCGAAACCAAAGAACTCGCCATAGAAGCTGACACAAAAGGGTTTGCATGCTCATCAACGTATGCTGTCACGATTTCTGGTCAAAAGAGGATTAGAACACTAAAGGCAATGGCAGGGGCAGCTGAAAGAGTTCCGGCCGTTCTGGTGGAGATGGGATGGAAGTGAGCTTTAGAAAGCTGCCTTTTCCAAACTCAGAACAGCGCACAGTGGCGGCTCGGCCGCTGCAGCTCCTCATGCCTGCTGAGAGGTGGCAGCGACAGGCAGAAGACGCCTTGGTGGCAGATGGGTGTAGGGCGGCACCGATTTCCTTCCTCGCGCAACGAGTGACGACGGGACTAGCCTGTGTCTCCAGGGGACGGTTCTCGAGGCAGCGGGGCAGTTTGACGACGAGGCGCTGCCACCCTGCGACCTACCCAGTGGCCTGCACGACCAGCAGGGCCTTCCCTTTGGTGGTGAGGGGGGAGGGTGGGAACGTCCCCATTGGGCGCAGAGTGGACATGGATCTATGAGTAGCGGCTCGGCGATTTGGGTCCCGTACGTCTCCCGTGTCGGCCTCACGAACACCTACAGACGACCGAACCATTGCCCTAGAGGACGACCGCCTCGCGGTCCTGAAGGCGACTTACAACTCCATCCAGGCTCCTGCCTGGCGACGAGGCCGCCTACCTCCTGGCCCCCTCTGCCCCCCGGCAAACGCCACGTCGAACGACGACAGCTCAAAACAATCCCACCATGACCTGACCCGAACAATCAACCTACAGGACACATCCGCTCGTAAGACCGATCCAACGCCTGCAACTCCATCCATTCCCTGCTGGCCAAAGACGAAACCAGTCTGCTGCCCTGCAAAAGCTGCAGCTTGCTGCAGCAACGAAACTTGTCCCTAAAGCTCCATGTTGTGAGGACGTATAACTCATCCAAACCACAGAACAGGTACCCTGTTGCGATGTGGAAAAGACATCCGCCGAAAAAGGCAACGACCTGAGGCGCCCACTCATCCAGAAGGTGCTGGTTCGAATCCCGGCAACGCTAGGACAATATTCTGACAGCGGAAGGCCGTATAGGAGTCCTGACCCGAATGTGTCCTTGCTCCCCTCAGAGAGTCAAAGGAGTGCAGGGCTAAAATACTTGACTGCGAGGGGCGGAAGAAGGGGGGGGGGGGTCTTCTCTGAATTCGTTCTAACTATTAGGCTGTCCCTAGAGTGCCCCCCCCCCCTTTACCCAATTTACCATAGTATCCGCCAGGTGGATTGGAGGTGAGGAGTTGGAGCTTTGCGGTTCAGACTGTTGAAGTGTCCCAGCCCTCCCCTTAGAGTGAAAGAGGTTTAGAGCTGCGAGGGATGGAAGGGGGGTGGCGAGGGTTCTTCTCTGAAGATCTTCCACTATCAAGCTGTCCCTAGAGTTGCCCACCCCCCACCCTTACCCAATTTACCATAGTATCCGCCAGGTGGATGGAGGTGAGCGTTGGTGGTTCAGACTGTTGAAGAAGTGTCCCTGCCCTCTTAGAGTGAAAGTGGTTTAGGGCTACAAGGGATGGAGAGTTCATCCCTGAAGACCCTCTACTATCAAGCTGTCCTTAGAGTCCCCTCCTCCCCCCCTTACCCAATTTACCATAGTATCCGCCAGGTGGGTGGAGGTGAGCGTTGCGGTTCAGACTGTTGAAGAAGTGCCTCGTCAGGATGCCGGTTTTTCTGGCACCAGCGCAGAGCAAAAGAAGTTCCTGGCAGGCGGCGCGTGCAGCACGAAGTCCACAACAGGCTCTGCTGGCCACGATGGGGATGGCGCCTTTGTACAGGGTGATGTTGTGGGGGGGCGCGCAGGACATGCCTCCATCGGTTAACGGTCGGTTTTGCTGCAGAGCACAGAATCAGGATTAAGAAACCTTAATATTGACGAGGGAGATTCAGTCAGCGCGGCATCTCACACACGATGCACGCTCTCCGTGCTCTGCGTTGTCAAAGGATGAAAAACAAAAATGAGATATTGTGAGATTATATGAAAGATAACATTACTGAATGAATTGATAGATTAGCTGTTTGCAAAAAAAAAAAAAAAAAAGCAGTAACAGAACTGTGTTAACTTATCTTTCTATCATATGCCCCTGATCCCGAATGCTATCAGTACAATAGGCGTATATGAACACGCACGCGCACACACACACACACACACACACACACACACACACACACACACACACACACGCACGCACGCACGCACGCACGCACGCACGCACGCCATCACACACCACACACACACACACACACACACACACACCGCACACACACACACGCACAGCACGCCACGCACGCACGCACGACACGCACACGCATCACACACACACACACACACACACACACACACACACACACACACACACGCACACGCGCGCGCACACACACACACCACACACACACACACACACACACACACACACACACACAGAGGAGGGAGGGGAACGCACTCATGCTGGGACCGACAGCAGCAGGCAAATTCTAAAACGGGGACAGAGATAGTCAGTTTTGAAAAAGATGAGTAAAGATTTTCTGATAACTATGAAAGCAGGTGATGCAGAAAATCTAAGGTCCAGAAGAGAATCGAAAGAAACAATAGCTCAAACTAAAGACTAAAGAAATCGTTCAGCCTCGTATGTGGAACAGTAACACAGATACAACCGGGGTGAAGAGAAGCGCAAGGCTCCGAGAATTTGGCAGAGAGAAGAAGAAACCTTGCCCTAAAAACCAGCGACTAAAACAGACATGAATCAAAAGACTGAACAGGTCAAAATAGCTGCTGGCCGAAAAAGCGAAAGAAGTTAAATGGAAACAATTCTGCGAGTCACTTAATTATGACACAACTCTCACTCAACTCTGACAGTTCTATTATCGCAGGGAAGGCAAAAAGCAGCACAAATGCCACCCCCGGAATCCTAGACACTGATGGGGACCTCAAAACTCAAAGACAGTTGAGGAGAAAGGGTCGGCTCTACTGAATGTTTCACAGAACAGCATGATCAGATGAATTTGGAAGGAAACAGAAATCTGACCAGCTTAAATCGACATTTAGCTCATACTGGCATTGATGGACGACCTTACAGCACCTGAGAGCTTGATTAAGCGATAGCTCAATGCACAAAAGGTAGTGCTCCAGGTCCAGACAAAGTGCGTTGTCCCAGATATGAAAAAGCTCACAGAAGAAGACAGAGCATATATCTTCAGTCTCAATCGGGACCGTTTCAGTATGTCCCAGAAGACTGGACACACAGTTGTCTTGAAAGCGAAACCAAAACAAGGAAAAGATCGTCATCGGCTAAGAGGCAACCGCATACTCACTATGCAAAATGTAGTGGGAAAGGTCGTGGAATGCCATCATAGCAAGAAAACTTGCAATAGACCTTGAACATAGACAAATCCTCCAACTAAATGTTCCCTTATGTTTGCTGTGCACACACACACACACACACACACACACACACACACACACACACACACACACACACACCACACACATACGCGCGTGCATGTACACACGTCGTGCGCGCGCTTGCGCGCTCACACGCACACACACGTATACAAGCGCGCGCGCACCACACACACACACACACACACACACACACACACACACACACACACACACACACACACACACAACACACACACACACACACTGACTGATCAAAACCAATTTATTGTCAGATTAACCCGTAGTTTTACAAACATTCAAGAAAACGTTATGAACAGAATGTCAACAGTTTTTATTTAGGGAACAAAATTAACACACTCACAAGTATAACGCACGCGCGCGAGCGCGTGCGCGTGCGCAAACACACACACACACACACACACACACACACACACACACACACACACACACGCACGCACGCACGCACGCACGCACGCACGCACACACACACACACACATGGAAAAAAAAAGACAAAAAAAGAATTCTCCCCCATTAAATTCAGTCTTATATCCCCTTGCAACTTTGTCACTATCTCTCTCTCCCTCTGAGTGTTGTCCTCCTTTTGAGTCCTGTCCCTTACTTTCATGCCCTAGCACATGTACACACATTCACTCACTCACTAACACACACACACACACACACACACACACACACACACACACACACACACACACACACACACCCACACACACACACACAAGCACACACACTCACTCACACACTCATTTACTCACATACAAATTTGATATTGATAGACATTCACAAATTAGTGTATATACCCATTAAATATCACAAGGTTTACCAGCTGTCCTGGAACAGTAGTCGGGTGTCTTGGGGAGGCGGGCTGGGTGGTGGGGGGTTTGATTCCTATAACAGTCATTCCTTTGTATGATAGTTTGGCTCCGATATGTTCTTACCTAGAGTTGACTGCCCTGTGGGCTCGCAAGGGCAGAGTAAGACCTCACAATCGAGTTTCACAAATCACCATTTCATGGATGCAGCTGAGACGGCTGCTCCAATATCTTGAACGACGCGGCAAGTGTCGGTATCTCCCGGGTCTGACTGACGCTAGGATGTGCTATAAAACAAAGAAGTGTACATGATCCCTGTCGTGTAGTCTCAAACCAGAATGCAACTCCTACTGTCACATTCTTCTTTCTAGCCTCACCGACCATTTCTCAAATTCTGTACCCCTTCATGACCTGTTTTGTGGTGGTGATCTCACTTCAAATGCCACCTCCACCTTCATGTCCGTGGTATAGATTCCTGTCGCAGTCGTCACATCCAGCAATGTTCATGGGGACTGTCGTTGGATGGACGTGGTGGCGCTTTCCGGAGGGGTAAGCTTACTCACGCTAGCACCGTGATTAAAGATTACTGTCACTCCAAGGGAGGATTTTGATTCGTTGGTGGTGTCCTGCGATTGTTGCACCAGAACAGCCTCATTGGGCATGACTGAAGGGACTCTGCATCAGTTCAGGGTATCCTCTGGTGGGTGGCTTCGAAACAACCTGAAATAGAGAGGTCCGGGTGGACTGCGAATGTGAGGCTATGCGAAAGGGAGGGGGGGGGGGGAAGAGAACGAGTTGGAGTGACAGTATTGGTATGACGACATGGAAGAGGTATGGAAGATCACACAGGTACCACACCACCAAAAAACCCTTTCCCACCTTTTCCTCTCCCCTTTACCTCTTTCCCTCTACCCTCGCCCCCCCCCCCCCCCCCTTCCTCCCCCCCCCCCCCCCCCTTCTGAATCTGGTCTACAATTTCATGTTCCGTCAAGCCATCGATGCCTGGATGCAATCTCTTTTTTTTTCACACCCTGCTGTCGGAAGTTTCACACTCACGTGGGCACACCTCCTGAGATGTCGTTCACTCCGTTGTACGCGGTCAGAATACGGACCAGCTCGTAGTTGGTCCTGAGCGGAAAACTCCTGGCCCGTCAGGTTGATGAAGTACTTCCAGGTCTTGTTCCTCCACAGGTCGCCCAGGCAGACGATCTCCGGTTCCAGCACGGTGTAGTTCCCCCAGCGGACGTTGATGGAGCGTGACGCCAGGAAGACGTTGGGGAAGCAGCGGGACACGGCTTCCACGGCCTGGCGGAAGACAGGTGGGCGATTTCTTGTCCGCGTGGATGCAGTACACGTTCTGGGGTCGGTACACCGCTCTCAGTAGCTCCACCATCTGCAATTAGCCCACCAGGCACCAGGGTAGACAACTCATCTTAAATCAACCATCTGCAATCAGTTCGCCAGGCGCCAGGGTAGACAGCTCCTGTTTGGTCTGTATACCGCTCTCAATAACTCCACCATCTGCAATCAGTCCACTAGGCCCAGGGTAGACAACTCATCTTAAATCCACCATCTGCAATCAGTCCACCAGGCACCAGGATAGACAACTCATCTGTTTGGTCTGTACACTGCTCTCACTAACTCCACCATCTGCAATCAATCCACCAGGCACGAGTGTAGACAACTCATGTTAAATCCACCATCTGCAACCAGTCCACCAGGCACGAGGGTAGACAACGCCTCTGTTTTGCCTATACCTTGCCTCTCAGTAAGTCCACCACCTACAATGATTCCATCAGGCATCAAGGTAAACAACTCATTTGTTGGGTCTGTACGCTGCTCTATCGGACTTGCCCGGGGCTGAGAGAGGAGACATGGCTGATGTCCGCTAGAGAAACTGTGCAGGACTGTGAGGGCTCTGATAGTGACCACCCCTCTGATTTTGAGAACCTGTCTAACAGTGTCGTTTTTTTTTTTTTTTTCTTTACCCTGCATCATCATTTCATTTCAAACATTACAACACACAGATAACATAGTGAGACACAAACAAAAATCCCCACACAAGCAAATAAAAGTCATGCTGAATCCAAGTATATACATTCTTGGACGCGTGTAGATCTACATTTTCCTGAGTAAACTATTGAAGCCCACCTATTAGTAACATCAGACGAAAGCATACAGGTTCAATACCTAACCAAATAAAGTCCAGCAAACCAGACTTCCATCCGAAGAGTGGTAAAAATATCAGATACTTCGTACACGAAGATCATTTTTTCAAACTTCTGTCGAAAAACAGTAGACAGGTCAAAACGAGGATATCGGTAGATCTTAAAGGAGGCAGGGAAACAGTATGCAGTAGATATCGTACGAGCAGAGCAACTCTCTGCTCCCATGATGAGATAACTGTTGGCCTGTAAGTACTCATTGTAAAGAGTAATCTATTCCTTATCAACAAGTATACATCAGTTTGAAAGATGAGTGCAGGGCTGAGAGATGAAGCCAGAGAATCCAAGCTGTGTCACTCAACAGACCGCCAAATGAATGGTATAGACATTCCACCACACAGAAGCAATGCGTTTCGACCTTCTAAAGACAAGATGATCTAAGCTATGACCTATGCCTCGCTCGTTCTTCTTCGCCAAGCACAGCCGCACCTGACTGACCAGAAGGAACCGACCTGAAAGGAGTCTTTGAAGGTCAGGATGCTGAAGGCGATGGGGAACTCCCTCTCCACGTCCGTCAGGGGGTGCATCAGGAAGCCGTAGTGCCGCACAAAGTGGCTGCAGTTGCTGGCCAGTCTGTGGATGTCGGCATCCGTGGGCAGCCGTTTGGGCTGCTGCTCTATGGCGACAGCCTTCTGCATCTCCTGCGGGTCCCCTTGGAACACTCTGAGGCAGTCCACTTCCTTCACCCTCACCGCCCGCTGTTCCAGATAGGTCCGCAACTGTCCGCACAGAAACACACAAATTGGTGTGAAGAGGAGGGAAGGGGGGATCTGGCCGGAGGGTGTGTAGCCCAGCTGGCTACGGGTGTCTGTACTACAATTGAGAGCGAGCTAGCAGTAGAACGTTTTCAGCATGAAAGCAACATGATAAAAGTCAGGCAACCCAAAATTACCACAAAAAAGAATAACGCAATTTAAGCAAAAACATCATGAGAAAAAAAAAAACATGAATACAATACAATAAAATCAACCATGGAAGAAAAACGCACTAAACAAACGAAAATACTACTACACACAAACCACACAACCAAAAACACCAGCAAGAAAAATATCTGACAACCAACATACCACGCAAAGAACAACAATATACGAAAACATTTTGGGGAAAAAATCAGACTACCAAAATTTTCACACAAACCAAAGCGCATTACAACCAAAAACATCACAGAAAACACGTCAGACCATCGAAAATACCATACAAAATATAACACAATACGAAGAAAAAATATAACGAACACAAGAACCTGACAACCAAAAATACAACAAAACCACGACGCAATGCAACCAATAGGATAATAAGAAAAAAATCGGAGGATCGAAAACAACAGAAAACAAAGAAATAGAAGACAACCCCAAAAACAAGCTATCACACATTTCATGCAGTCCCAAACATCAGACAACCCAAAACCCCAGACGGCTGGAATCATCAGAGAGAGAGAGAGAGAGAGAGAGAGAGAGATGCAGAGAGAGAGAGAGAGAGAGAGAGAGAGAGAGAGAGAGATGAGATGATGATGATGATGATGATGATGACGATGATGATCATCTGTATTTCCAAGGGTAACAGAGAGAGAGAGAGAGAGAGAGAGGAGAGAGAGAGAGAGAGAGAGAGAAAGAGAGAGAGAGAGAGAGAGAGAGAACAGACTACTAAAATTAGACCACCAAAATTGTCAGACAAGAAAAAAAAGCATCAGAGCGGTGAAAACATAAGCAACTCTTTTTTAATCCGACAATGGAAATGATCATCAGACATCGAAACATATACGACGGATAAGACAACCTATATCAACACGAAAAATATCAATACAGCTCTAACGTGAGAAAACTAAAGACATGGATGATCAAAAATGTCAAGACACAACTGGGAACAGAGGACTAACAGATCAACCAACTAAAAACATCACACACACACACACACACACACACACACACACACACACACACACACACAGAGAGAGAGAGAGAGGAGAGAGAGAGAGAGAGAGAGAGGAGAGAGAGAGAGAGAGAAGAGAGAGAGAGAGAGAGAGAGAGAATCCAAAACACCATACAAAAAACTGACAATAGCAGACAGCAGACAAGCTAAAAGCACCAGACAACCAAACTTTCAGCCACCAAAGATGCTGCAGACGACCCGAAACATTAGATACCAAGAACAAACGAACGAAAACCCTGACACACAAAGCCGTTGTCCTTGGGTAAACGTATTTCTTTTCTTGGTTTAAGAAAGAGACTCAAGACACAAGATAATTCATGCATGATTAGGCTATTGCCCCTCAAGAAGAGAAAGAGGATTCAGAGAGAAACCAGAGAGAGAGAGGGAGAGAGAGAGAGAGGAGAGGAGAGAGGTGGGTGTTGGATTCCATAATTTTAAATTCGTTTTCTTGTCACATATGAACACCAAACAACCCAAACTCCTTATCTTTAACAAGATGCAAAGCATAATAAACGTACTCCCAGTTTATCTTGAATACGCGTGTACAGAGACAAAGAGGGGAGACAATTTCCAGTTAGTGGGAAAAAATCGACAGTGCGGTGGTTATTGCCCTTATCGGACTTAATTTTTTTTTTTTTACCATATATTACCGTTAGAAACGGTTATTCTGGTAAATAAAACATCAGGCATCATCCATGACCCATAATGAACATACCTACAAATTTTCAGAGAGATCGGCCCAGACGTTTTGTCTCTAGCGCGTGGAACACATTTTGACCACACACACACACACACACACACACACACACACACACACACACAGAGCATTTCTTCTTTCCCATTGTAAAGTACTCCTGTTCTATAAGAACTGGGAGTACAAAAAATGAAGTTGCCCGATTGTAATTAAAAAAAAAAAAAAAAAAAACACCTTTAATTTGTTCTTATGCTTTGTTATTTACATATCTATTCATGAATTTCCTTATTTCTTTTTCACTGCTGTCGAGATCTTCAAACAAGCTTGAACACCAGTCTAACAGCATAATGTCAATGGTGATTACCTGCCTCCGGCTAGTATTCTCATGAGATGCAGTGGACCATGGTAGATACATTTGCATGCCTGAAATCAGAAAACATACTGACTGACAAGATGAAACCAAATTATGAATACCTTCAGATGAGACAAGAGGGACACCACGATTCAAAACATCGGATGCATTTCTTACAGCTTCCATTGCATCAAAATCAGCTAAGTCATTGAAACGTAAGTGCCCTGGAACCCATAACAAAGTTGTATCAGTTCCCCGCGCTATTAGTGGTGGTTTAGAAATACGATCTCACACACCATGTCTGAACAATTAGATTTCGATTGACAACGTAGAGCCGTAAGCGCTGGTTTTTTAATCCGAAAATAAAGGTGTTTTTCTATGTAAAACAGGTATGTCAAGAACGAGATCTATTGCTGAAACTTCGCTGTGAATATACAACATCCTTTTGTAATATGGGATTTATTTTTTTAACATTAAGCGCTGGTATTACAAAAAAAAAACTAACATCGGATATATCTGTAAAAAAATCATCAAAAAAAAAGTGTAGACAGGAATCATGTTTACTATCTATCAGGTCCCTGGCACAGGACGACAGTAACAGAGGATATTTTTGTTTTATTCTCTGTAAGATTAGATGAGTTCAGCCTGCTCCGCCAACCAAGAAGGATGTGAACAGTTTGTGAGAGCGGCAATGTCATCAAGAGACAGGTTCCGGTTCTAAAACAATGGGGAAGCATAATCATCTAAGGACATGTACTCCGTTTTTTTCTTACGGATCTTTCTTGAAACGTAGGTACTTCCATCCAGCTCAGTCCTGACTGAATTTGGGAAGGTTCTTGCTCTCACCATATAAAATTACAGGTATAGGTTAACTTGTGTTCATTTAAGGGCCAGCCTCCTTGCCAGTCAAATCGACTGAAGCCCATCGGGGAAATCCTAATACAATTTTAACGGCAAACGAGTCATTATTGGTTAGTTTGTGTAAATCTGTCTTTAAACTTGTGCAAAAAAAAAATGCTTCTTGGTCCTTCGACAGAATTGAACGAACAAGCCCTGAAGCATGGACAAGGTTAGACCCCAAGTTAAAAGAAACACGTATATTAGAAAATACACTAATAACTTTTTTCCCTAGCCTTTTCTGCAAGGTGATTAATACGTTTACTCCAAAAATGCTTATAGTAAAAGATAACACCATGAAGCTTGACTTGCTTGCTTGGGTGTACAAAAATATTAATAACACTTATTGCGACATCTCTGCCTTCAAACGCAATAGTTTTGTTTGTAAAGATAACAAAACGGTTTTGTGTGCATACAAATCGAAACCATTAATTTCATTTCATGCAATGAAAAATATTGCCAACTAATTAATGAAGGCGTTCAATGATTTCATTTTTTTTTTCGTGTTTTTGTTGTTGTTGTTGTTTTGTTTTGTTTTGTTTTGTTTGTTTATTTTGTTTTGTTTTTTTGTTTTTATTTTGGGGGGAGTATTTTGAAAAATACAGTTAACTTTTTTTTACAGGACAACGTCATCTCCATAAAGGGCTAATATGGCACCGTTTGTGTAAACTTGCTTGATATCATAAAGTGAGAAAAGTATTGGAGCGATCACAGTTCCTTAGGAGACACGCATGTTTATTCATAGTCTGAAAACTTGATAATTATCATGCAGATTGACTCGGATAGTTCTGTACATTAAGAATGCTTTTTAAAACGACCTCTTATGCCTTTTTTATGAGTTTTATACAATGATTTAGAGTGCCATATTGAATCACAGGTTCTGTGTACATCACAACATGTTGCAAGAGTCGAATGACATTTGGCTAAAGCTGAATTTGAAGCCAG
>JADBJO010001778.1:50000-62500 GCA_016801955.1 Conus betulinus | reverse complement strand
ATCTGGCCTGGAAGCCGGATTCCCTGAATGAAGCTGCTCGCTAGACTGGTACACTTCTCAGTCCTCTAGAGGAGCGCTTGCTCCATTCTGCTTTCTAATGGCGCAGTGGGTGCGCTCAGAATCATTTGCTGTGATGAATCTGAGTGAAAAACAACATCCGGTCTCATGCCACTCTTCCTGATGATCGCCGGATGGTTCTCCCGTTCTGGACGGTCTGCTGTGCATTCCTAGTCATCTGCTCCATCCAGTGAGCCCTGCTTAGATGCTCCTGATGTCACAGCTGTTCCACACCATGATTTGTGGCCTCCTGCCGCGCAGAACTTTGTTGCTGGAGCGTCTGGTGGCGTAGAGCTTCCTCCGGCAGTGCTCACCGCATTGTTACTACTGTTATCATCGATATTATCATTGGTGTTATCATCATCCTCATCATCATCATCATCATCATCCTCATCCTCATCCTCATCATCATCATCATCATCATCATCCTCATCCTCATCCTCATCATCATCATCATCATCCTCCTCCTCCTCCTCCTCCTCCTCCTCCTCCTCCTCATCATCATCATCATCATCCTCATCATCATCATCCTCATCATCATCATCATCATCATCATCATCTTTATTTTTTGTTATCACTATTATTATTCTTTTTGTTATCACTATTATTATTATTGTTGTTGTTGTTGTTGTTGTTGTTGTATCATTACAAATATTATTATCATAATTATTTTCACCTGTACCTCAATCTTTCTGCCTTCAAGTCCCCCTGTAGTTTAAGTCGTTCATCCAATATCAAATTCTACCCCCGAATCGAACAGACAGATGACTGTCCGTCTGTTCATTGTTTCGAATGTCATTTGTCCCGCCTGATTCAGACCCAGTCGGTCGAAACGAGTTGCGGTTGTTTTGTAAGTTGTTTGTTCCTTCGTTTATCAGCTCGGAAATTGTTTTTCTCTCCAATGACGTCAAGACAAAGGGAGGGAGGGAGGGGGGAGCGACTAAACTAAGTATTTGCCCGATCCTTTCTGCGATTGCTCTCGTCACAGGCACTGTGTCAAGAGAGGAAACCTCCCACAACGGGTTTTAAACGATGTAGAGGACAAGAATTCCGCGTGTAATGGAGAAATAGGTAATCAGTCGATTAGCAGTAACGCCCTCACCTACCGCTTATGTTCGAACTGGGTCAAGGAGGTTAAAGTGGTCAGGCAACTAACCATCACGTGATAGTTGCCATCCAAGGCGTGGAGGGACTATCCCGAGTTCGAACCTTCCCGATAGCAAAAGGGAGACAAATCTATCCCCGAGGACCTCGGAATATCAAGTGAGCGCTAAAGGCTCAGTCAGCTGAAGGTAGATTGAGCGCATCACACTGAAGAAGAGAGTCTTGCGCTTGTTCAGTCGGTGTAAGGCACTGTGTTGATGCTTTGTCAGGCTAGTTGAATGAAGGCGTGTGGACGTCGTTGTCATAGCTTTCTATAGGATAGTGAGTGAAAGCAGCAGCATCCGAAGCCGTCGGGAGTTTTCGATATCCATCTGGTGCGAAAGTGGTTGGTTGCGAAGCTATTTTGTGGGGATGTGTGTAAATGCTGATGTGTGGAAGAGTGTAGCTACAGGGGAATTCAGTGTACACGTGAACGAGATGGGAGAGAAGCAACATGGACTAAAAGCATGGCCCCAAAGGATTATCCGTTGTTTCCATCCATACATAAACCGAATGGAGAACAAGAGAGAGAAGGGAGAATAACACCACGATAGAATAAAGAAGAGAATAACACCAGGATAGAGGGAGAAGAGAACACAATACGAGAGAGAGAGAGAGAGAGAGAAGAGTGAGCAGGATAGGCAGGTGGAAAGAAACGTGGTCTGGACGACAGAGGAGGCAGCAAGGTCTTAGGCGTTAAAGACAAGCTGAGAAAGAGAGACTGAGTTCGAAACCCAGAGGTGGGCGAAAAAAGACAAAGAAGAAAAAAGATTTTTGCGTCGAGTCCCCAGAGGCGACCACAGAGACACAGGCCTGGAAGCTGGTGCCAGACAACCAAAGGCGTCACCATCACCCTGTGCTGAAGAACATTTGAAGTGACTTGTTCGAGAACTGTGGTGTGGTGTGCCCCCCAGAGGCGACCACAGAGACACAGGCCTGGAAGCTGGTGCCAGACAACCAAAGGCGTCACCATCACCCAGTGCTGAAGAACATTTGAAGTGACTTGTTCGAGAACTGTGGTGTGGTGTGCCCCCCAGAGGCGACCACAGAGACACAGGCCTGGAAGCTGGTGCCAGACAACCAAAGGCGTCACCATCCCCAGTGCTGAAGAACATTTGAAGTGACTTGTTCGAGAACTGTGGTGTGGTGTGCCCCCTAGAGGCGACCACAGAGACACAGGCCTGGAACCTGGTGCCAGACAACCAAAGGCGTCACCATCACCCAGTGCTGAAGAACATTTGAAGTGACTTGTTCGAGAACTGTGGTGTGGTGTGCCCCCCAGAGGAAGACCACAGAGACACAGGCCTGGAAGCTGGTGCCAGACAATCAAAGGCGTCACCATCACCCAGTGCTGAAGAACATTTGAAGTGACTTGTTCGAGAACTGTGGTGTGGTGTGCCCCCCAGAGGAAGACCACAGAGACACAGGCCTGGAACCTGGTGCCAGACAATCAAAGGCGTCACCATCACCCAGTGCTGAAGAACATTTGAAGTGACTTGTTCGAGAACTGTGGTGTGGTGTGCGAGTGTGTGTGTGTGTGTGTGTGTGTGTGTGTGTGTGTGTGTGTGTGTGTGTGTGTGTGTGTGTGTGTGTGTGTAAACCTGGCCAGGTAAGACGCCTTTTTTTTAGTATGAAACCCAGGATTAGCAAGTATTGATCTCTTGTGTTTTGATTACTCTTTATTGTGCATTTGGATTCTTCATGCGTAATTATAAGTAAAGTAGAAACTGCATTTCTTGTTCCTAGCCGTGTGTTAGGAGAGAAGCGAATGCGTGATATCCCATTCCCAGAAAGAGGTCAATGGTTGGTGGGTGCATGAGTGCGAATATGCGTGTATGAGTGCAGATATAACTTGGCGTGCTAAGCCTGACTAATACATCAACTTAGTTCACTTAAGCAGTACCATCAAGGTTGATCAGTTCGTTCGATCTATGCCAGGAGTTGTTTATAATGGCACGTGACAAGCCTGAGAGGGAGGGAAGGGAGGGGCGGTGGTCAAAAGACACTTCACCCTCCCATCATATCTCACCCCCATCCTCATTCTCTCTCTCTCTCTCTCTCTCTCTCTCTCCTCTCTCTCTCTCTCTCTCTCTCTCTCTCTCTCTCTTTTAATATAGAGCGATCTTTGGGTGATAAGCCAGACTTAGCCCCCTCCCCCTCCTTCTCCACACACCCCCATCACCCCCCTCCCCCCCCCTGCCCCTCCCCGCCGTGTTGTTTCCTAACAGCGATGGGCATGGGGTAACAGCTTGAAAGGGAGGGGGTAGCGAGTGGAGGCTCATTGTTGTTGTGGTGGTGGTGCTGGTGCTGGTGATGGGTGGTGGTGGTGGTGGTGGTGGTGGTGGTGATGATGGTGGGCACAGCGTGGGCGATTGTTCTCACGAGCCGTTGTGTGATTGTTCCACCCCCCCCCCCCCCTCTCTCTCCTCTCTCTCTCTCTCTCTCTTTGAAAGTCTGAAGTATCTCCCTCCCTCTCTCTCTCTCTGGTCTCTCTCTCTCTCGCTCTCTCTCTCTTCTCTCTCTCTCTGAAATCTCTGAAATCTGTCCTCTCCCTCTCTCTCTCTCTGAAGCCTGACTCTCTCTCTCTCTCTCCTCTCTCTCTCTCTCTCTCTCCTCTCTCTCTCTCTCTCTCTCTCTCTCTCTCTCTCTTCTTTTGGCGTTGTTTTTATTGACGACTGTACATTCAACTAGGCTAACGCCTTGCACAGTGCGCGAGGTTTTCACCCGTGGGGAGGATTTCAAGTCTAAGCAACAGCACGCGCGCGCACTTGTGCACGCACGCTCTCACATGCATGCTCACAGGCATTTAGACACACGCACACACTCACAAACAAACACACACACACACACACATACACACACGCACGCGCGCGCGCGCGCGATCACGCATGCACAGAAACATGCCTGCTCTCTCTCTCTCTCTCTCTCTCTCTCACACACACACACACACACACACACACACACACGCACGCACGCACGCACGCACGCACGCACGCACGCACGCACGCACGCACGCACGCACGCACACACACACACACACACACACACACACACACACAATGACTGCTCAGTTCCTGTCACAGCAACACCAATCAGCTCCTATGTCTTCATCAAATTAGTACAAAAGGACATAAAAAAAAAAGAATTCTCTCCATTATACTCAGTCTTGTATCCCTTTGCACCTTTGCCACTATCTCCCTCTCCCTGTAAGTGTTGTCCTCCTTGGAGTCCTGTCCTTACTATTATCCTCCGTTTGCAAGAACAACTCTTCAAACATCAAAGCAACAGACATGTATAGTCGGAATATTTGCACACACACACACACACACACACACACACACACACACACACACACACACACACACACACACACACACACACACACACACACTAAGGGCCCATATCTACTGATATCCATAAACATCAGTCTATGTGACCACACGGGAGTCAAAGATCATCAGAGTATGGAACTGGCTGACACATTACTCGTCAGAGTCGAACAGCTTATGGGTGTACATGGATTGGGGGAAGGGGGGGGGGGGGGGGGGGGGGGCCCCTGATGGGGAGGGAGGCGGTGTGGTGGGGTGGGACGGTGGAGGGGTTTTAAAATATCTTCCAAGTGGATGTGATTTAATTAGATAAACAGCCAACATTACCAGACTCCATCCATTCTCATAACTGGGATCGAAAACACTAGACATAGTGAGCGAAAGGTTGAAAGACTTGATCTTATCATAAGAAGGCTGAAAGTGAGTTCTTGTACTAGTGCAGTCAAATAAAAAAAAAATAGGGATATCGAGAATCTGACCGCATGCACAAGCAGGTGCCGGTTTTAAAATATCTGCCTAACTATCCATTAACCCGCAGCCTATGTACAAGGTTACGGTTTGGGATAGGCCCTGGGGGATTACGACTACATTTTCCTGTTGGATTAGTCATATCCCATCTGTGCTTCCCAGCTGAATCTTCAAGGTATTGTTCCTGTCTCATGTTCCAGATTGAACTTGTGAGAATGTGAATAGCTTCAGATGAAGAAAGGGCATCACAATTCAAAACATCGGATGTGTTTTTTTTTGCAGCTTCCTTTGCATGAAAATCAGCTAAGTCATTGCCACGTAAACTGGAATGCCCTGGAACCCATAACAAAATCAAAATTACACACATACATACATACACACACACACACACACACACACACACACACACACACACACACACACACACACACACACACACACACGCACGCACACACACGCGCGCACGCACGCACGCATGACACTTCTACGCGTGCTTACGCACACACTCACAAACAAAGCGCATGCACACACACCGCGCGCGCGCGCGCACCTTAACGGCTTTTCTCTTTATAGAATATCTCACGGGTATTCAAGATAAACTGAGAGTAGCGTTTATATGCTTGGCATCTTGTTTTTCCTGCAGAGAGACAGTCATTAAGAATCGACAGCGTGCACCGTAAGTTAGAAGAAGCAGAGGGAGACATGGTTTAGCCAAGCCGTCGTCCGCGTACATGTTGAGGCGGATGGTTGGTTGTGGTCGTTGAGGCGTGTAGTGTAGAATGCAGTGAAGTATTGTTCACTATCATGGTACTGCCCATGCGAGGTATTGCACTTTAAGGTCGCATAGTATGGTACAGCAGGGCGCAGTGTCGTTCCAATCCTCACACACACACACACACACACACACACGCATACGCACATACGCACGCACGCACGCGCACACACACACACACACACACACACACACACACACACACACACACACACACACACACACACACACATATCATATACAGAAGATATATCAGTTAGAGATAGATAAATTAAACAATTTTATGGCGCAGTGTCGTTCCAATCCTCACACACACACACACACACACACACACACACACACACACACACACACACACACACACACACACGCACGCACATACGCACACACACACACACACACACACACACACACACACACACACACACACACACACACACACACACACACATATCATATACAGAAGATATATCAGTTAGAGATAGATAAATTAAACAATTTTATGGAAAATAACGGGCTTATTCTCTCAGGTGAAAAAACGCAGTTATGTTTTTCAATAATGGAGACAATCCAATGTATCTGCCAAGCTTCAAATTGAAAGATTCTGAATTGCAGTACTCACAAAACATAAAATTTCTGGGTGTGAACTTAACTCCTAAACTTAACTGGCGTTTTTTACATTGAAAGCTTGATAGCTAAAACAAGGAAACGTTTAAACTTACTGAAAATTTATTTGTGTTCAGCCGTGGGCTCAAGATACAAAAACCCTCCTGCACCTAGCTGTTTCCCTAATAAGATCAAAACTAGTGTACGGACAAGAAGTTTGTTTTTCAGCTCCTCAAAGTCTACTGAAAAAATTGCAAAGTATAGACAGCAAAGCTATCAAATTAGCGCTTGGTGTCCCAGTGCACACAAACACATTGAAGGTGTACAAAGAAATTAATATGCTATCGCTGTCAGATCAACGTAGATTAGCTGTGGCCAAATATGTCGCAAGAAGTCTTTCAGTACCTAATTCAGTCGAAAACGAAGTGTTGATGGATTCAAATCTTGAATATCCCAAAAGAGCTCAACAGCTGGATTATCTTTGTCCCGTTCGAAATTACACGAAAGATTCTTTTGAAAAATGCAATATTGATGTCACTTCACTCTCACCTGCTCCTGTTGTTCCCCCGGTGCCTCCATGGGAACATAGACAAGCTATCTTTGATGTAGATTACACTGATGTCCGGAAAAAATGATAACATTAACATTTTAACTTCTAAAATGAGAGAAAACTTAGAAAACAAATATTCAGATTATTTACAATTTTTTACGGATGGTTCCGTTTGCCAGTTAAGTGCAGGTTCAGGTTTTGTTATTCCGGCTTTAAAAGTTCAAAAAGCATACAGCCTTGGAAAAGGATTTCTATTTTTACGCAGAATTGTATGCTATTCTTATGGCATTACTCTTTATTTGTGATAGTAATCATTCTTTCTGTAATATTTTATTTTGTGTTGATTCTAAGGCAGTGTTAGATAGTTTGAAAGTTTGGGATGTTAAAAACACGGAAAAGATGTAATCTTTGAAATAAAGCATCTAATTAATTACATTATTTCCACAGGAATAATGTAGTCTTCTGCTGGGTCCCTTCACACTGTGGTATTTATTGGAATGAAATAGCAGATAAACTAGCGAGACGTGGGGTAATGGGCAATGCTGCAAAAAATAATTTGAAGTTAGATATATCTGAAATACATTCGTTATTGGAAAGCTGTTTCCGAATTGAGAAGTCTCAAGATAAATGTGTAATGGAAACATATCCTAGACATATTTCTAGTTTAATATACAAGATACGTTTGAACTCTTGGAAGATCCAATATTCCCCAAATATAGCGTGTGCATGTTCTAAGCCATTATCTGGTGAACATATACTTTTCCATTGCCCCATTTTGAATGCTCTTTATTCAAAAGCAAACATTGAAATATCGAAATCTAAACCGGTTTACGCTATTTCTCTTTCAGTTCAGAAATTGTTGATGTTGCAAAAATATCTCTCATCTCAAATTAGCATATTTTTATGATCATGATCATGATAGTGTAGTTTATATATAAATTTGTACTATTCTTGGCATTATTTCTCACCTTTTCCTCCCCTCTGTCCTCCTCCTTCCCCCCTCCCCCCCCCCCCCCCCCCCCCCTCCCCGTAAAGTCTAATATCACCAAGTGTGAACAGACTATAAATCAACAACAACACGCACACACGCACACACACACACACGCACGCACGCACGCACGCACACATACGCGCACGCATGCACTCACGCACGCGCACACACACACACACACACACACACACACACACACACACACACACACACACACACACACACACACACGCACAATGTACTGCTACATACATACAAGTGAGTGATGGTACTGACAGGGTGAATGTTAACAAATTCTTCGTCTTTGTTCATGGTGCAGATATTGTTCCTTATTTTCTTTGTCCGATGTGTTTACACATCATTTTTTTCACACTGTTCATTTCATTTAGTTTTACAGATGGCTTTATAGGGGAAAAAAACAGCAGATGCTGCTTAATCAATGTTTCATCTCAAAATCAAAAATTCACACACACACACACACACACACACACACACACGCACGCACGCACGCACGCACGCACGCACGCACGCACGCACGCACGCACGCACGCACGCCACCCACACACACAACACACGCGCGCGCGCGCGCGCGCACACTCACACACACACACACACACACACACACACACACACACACACACACACACACACACACATACACTTTTTCTCCCCTCCCCCCCCTTCCCCTCCCTTTTCCAGCCCTCTTCCATTCACCTCTCCCTCCCTGTCCTCTGCGTCAAAGCCTCACCCTCCTCCTTTTCAACAGACATCCAAAGTCATGCTTTCCCACCACCACCACCACCACTTCCTACTCCCCCTGCTTACACCACCTCTCTCTCCCTCCCTGTCTCCTTGATCTTCACCTGCTGTTCAGTTGATTCCTTCCCAGTGTGGGTCTATTGGATGAAGACAGGGAGTGCCGCTTTTTCCCTGTATTTACCCCCCTCCCAACAGCTGTTACTGAAAAGCCCTGAAGACGGATATATGGATACTTCCGTGCCGTGTGTCCACAAACAGTCGCACAGTATAATGTTCTTGTTGTTTGTTTATATTATTGTCAATGTTATATGTTTTGTTTTACCCTCGTTGTATTCTTTCATCAGCTGATTTGTTAAAAAAAAAAAAAAAGAAAAAAGAAAAAGAAAAAGAAAAAGAAAAAGAAAAGAAAAAAAAGAAAGAAAGAAAAGAAAAGAAAAGAAAGAAAAAGGGGAGGGGGGGTATATTTCAGTAAATAACCTTTTTGAGGAAAAAAAGACGAAAAGGAAGTATGAAAGAACAACAAGAACAAAACAAAACAACAACAACAACAACAACAAGTCACGTACGCAATAATCCCACCAATGCCGAAGTTCCAGAGTTTTATCTGGAGAATTAAAAAAACGAAGACGTGAGGAGTAATCATACTCTCTTGAAACTGTTCAAGCTGGAAAGTTAAAAAGAAACAACAACAACAACAAATCGGTTGTAAAAGCAAGATAAAATCCTGTCCTTAGATTAAAGTGCTATATTTGATCTGCGCACATTTTAGATATGACCAAGTCGCATTTCAGTGCGCTGTTCCCAAAACACCACGTTTGTAAATCGAAAATGAGAGAGGGAAAAAAAAATGCTGAAGTTGGATGTGAGAAAAGGAGGGATATGGGCTAAAAACTAAGGTTTGTAACACAAAGTTCGTTGTGCGTACTGAATAACTTCTGTGCAAACGGTATTTGAGTAAAACATTAACTAAATCAGGAGTAAACAGAAAATGCAAACCATTAGCCTTTCTCTCTCATTTTGCAAAACACACACACACACACACACACACACACACACACACACACACACACACACACACACACACGCACGCACGCACGCACGCACGCACGCACACACACACACACACACACACACACACACACACACACACACACACACACACACACACACACACACACACAAATGGAAGGCAGAAAACAAAAGAAAAAAGAAAATAGAAGCTTACATAATCTGTTACCCAAGGGCTACATCAGCAGCGTACGCTTTAATGAATATTGCATTACAAAAATATAGATCTAGATATAGATGTAGATATGTGCTCGCGCGCCGTGTGTGTGTGTGTGTGTGTGTGTGTGTGTGTGTGTGTGTGTGATATAGACGTTCAAACAAAGAATCAAATGACAGTCACGTCATTTTTCTTTCAATATTTCCATGGCTTGGGGTCTTCCTCGGGACACCTTTTTTTTTTTTTTTTTAAACCAGTATATATATATATATATATATATATATATATATATATATATATATATATATATATATATATATATATATATATATATATATATATATATGTGTGTGTGACAATTATGAAAATTAGTAATGATTGATCTTGAATTAGTCTCGAGTCAACTGCATCTCATTGTTCACCAGATGAACCAGTTCAATCCAGTTCAAACCAGATCGATCCGGTTCAAACCAGATCGGACCAGTTCAAACCAGTTCGATCCAGTTCAAACCAGATGAACCAGTTCAATCCAGTTCAAACCAGTTCAAACCAGTTTGATCCAGATCAAACCAGATGAACCAGTTCGATCCAGTTCAAACCAGATCAAACCAGATCGAACCAGTTCAATTCAGTTCAAACCAGTTCAAACCAGATCGATCCAGTTCAAGCCAGTTCGATCCAGTTCAAACCAGATTAACCAGTTCAATCCAGTTCAAACCAGATCGAACCAGTTCAAACCAGTTAGATCCCAGTTCAAACCACATCGATCCAGTTCAAACCAGATCGATCCAGTTCAAACCAGATCGAACCAGCTCAAACCAGTTCAAACCAATATGAACCAGATCGATCCAGTTCAAACCAGATCGATCCAGATCGAACCAGTTCAGACCAGTTCAAACCAGACCGATCCAGTTCAAACCCAGATGAACCAGTTCAATCCAGTTCAAACCAGCCGATCCAGTTCAAACCAGATGAACCAGTTCAATCCAGTTCAAACCAGACCGATCCAGTTCAAAACCAGTTCAAACCAGATCGATCCAGTTCAAGCCAGTTCGATCCAGTTCAAACCAGATTAACCAGTTCAATCCAGTTCAAACCAGATCGAACCAGTTCAAACAGTTAGATCCAGTTCAAACCACATCGATCCAGTTCAAACCAGATCGATCCAGTTCAAACCAGATCGAACCAGCTCAAACCAGTTCAAACCAATATGAACCAGATCGAACCAGTATGAACCAGATCGATCCAGTTCAAACCAGATCGATCCAGATCGAACCAGTTCAGACCAGTTCAAACCAGTTCGATCCAGTTCAAACCGGATCGATCCAGTTCAAGCCAGTTCGATCCAGTTCAGACCAGTTCAAACCAGTTCGATCCAGTTCAAACCGGATCGATCCAGTTCAAGCCAGTTCGATCCAGTTCAAACCATATCGATCCGGTTCAAACCAGATGAACCGGTTCAAACCAGTTCAAACCAGATCGAACCAGTTCAAACCAGTTAGATCCAGTTCAAACCAGATCAAACCAGATCGAACCAGATGAACCAGTTCAATCCAGTTCACACCAGATCGAACCAGTATGAACCAGTTCAATCCAGTTCAAACCAGTATGAACCAGTTCAATCCAGTTCAAACCAGATCAAACCAGTTCAAACCAGTTAGATCCAGTTCAAACCAGATCAAACCAGATCGAACCAGATGAACCAGTTCAATCCAGTTCACACCAGATCGAACCAGTATGAACCAGTTCAATCCAGTTCAAACCAGTATGAACCAGTTCAATCCAGTTGAAACCAGATCGATACAGATCGAACCAGATGAACCAGTTCAATCCAGTTCACACCAGATCGAACCAGTATGAACCAGTTCAATCCAGTTCAAACCAATATGAACCAGTTCAATCCAGTTCAAACCAGATCGAACCAGTATGAACCAGTTCAATCCAGTTCAAACCAATATGAACCAGTTCAGTTCAAACCAGATCGAACCAGATCGAACCAGCTCAAACCAGTTCAAACCAGATCGATCCAGTTCAAACCAGTTCAAACCAGATCGATCCAGTTCAAACCAGTTCGATCCAGTTCAAACTGGATCAAACCAGTTCAAACCAAATCGAAACAGTTCAAACCGGATCGATCCAGTTCAAACCGGATCGATCCAGATCAAACCAGATCGACCCCAGATCGAACCAGTTCAAACCAGATCGAACCAGTTCAAACCAGATCGAACCAGTATGAACCAGTTCAATCCAGTTCAAACCAATATGAACCAGTTCAGTTCAAACCAGATCGAACCAGATCGAACCAGCTCAAACCAGTTCAAACCAGATGGAACCAGATCGAACCAGTTCAAACCAGATCGAACCAGATCAAACCAGATCGAACCAGATCGAACCAGATCAAACCAGATCGAACCAGATCGATCCAGTTCAATCCAGTTCAAACCAGATCGAACCACTATGAACCAGTTCAAACCAGATCGATCCAGTTCAAACCAGATCCAACCAATTCAAACCAGATTGAGCTAGTTAAAACCAGTTCAAACCAGATCGAACCAGTTCAAACCAGACGAACCAGTTCAATCCAGTTCAAACCAGATCAA
>JADBJO010001778.1:0-42500 GCA_016801955.1 Conus betulinus | reverse complement strand
CTTCTCTCCCCTCTCTTAGTGCTGTTCCTCCTCTCTCTTAACCCCCTCCCCTCTCTCTCCTCCTTCATCTCTCTCTCCTCGCGGTCTCCCCCCCCTCCCCCTCTCTCCTCTCTCTGTCTCTCCCTCCTCTCTCTCTCTCGTCTCTCTCTCTCCTAATTCTCTCTCAAATCTCCTCCTCTCTCTTGGCCTCTCTCTCTCTCTCTCCCTCCCTCTCACTCTCCTCTCCCTCTCTTCTCCACTCTCTCTCCCTGTTCACCTTCTCTCTCTCTCCCTCTCTCTCTCCTCTCTCGTGTGCGTGCGTGCGTTGTGTGTTCCGAATTCCTTACATGCTTTGTCATATTCATTTTACTGTCTGACTTTATAATATGCTAATTATTGTACGTTTTATTACATTTCCATTTCAATTATTATATTTCCATGCTGTGGACCCTCCCGATGTCCTCCCCCTCTCCCTTCCCTCCCGTCTCTCGTCTCCTCTTTTATATATCGTCCTCCCCCCCCCCCCCCCCCCCCCCCAAGTGTGTGTGTTCCTTCCTTACATGCTATGCTTAATACCTCCTTCTACGTATTTTCATCTATACCTTACAAAAAATGATTACATGTTGTGCCCTGCTCCTCCCTCCATTCGTGGTGCTGGCTATTACATGCTGTACCCTCTCCCTTCTCCTATGTCTCTCTCTCTCTCTTATTCAAATCGTGCTCGTCTCCCCCCCTCCTCTCCCTTGGCCTCTCCCCTCTCTCTCTCTCTCTTCCCTCCCTCCTCTCTCTCTCTCTCTCCTCTCCAAAAATCTCTCTGTGCATCCTCTCTCTCTCTCTCCTCCTCCTCCTCTCTCTCTCCTCTGCTCTCTCTCTGCGTTGCGAGCGGTCTCGTGGTTCTATGTTCATGCGTGTCAAAAATTCAAAAATATGTACGTACTTGTTTGTTCATATTCATTTTATTGTCTGTTTTCATACATGCTAATCTTGTACGTTGTAGTACATTTACATATGTTCCCCCCAGCCCCACCTCACTCCCTACTCCCTACCCCCACACTCTCTCCTTCCTCTTCATTATTGTTATTCTCATTTTTATTTCTATTTTTTGTTTGTTAAATTATTATTCTTTTTTTTTTTTTGTTTGTTTGTCTATTTTCATTTGATGTTCTTTTATGATTACATGACCGCTTTGCTTGCTTCTTTGCTTTCTTTTTTTTTTTTTTTTTTTTTTTTTTTTTTTTACATTAATTGATTTCACTGCATGTTGTAGTCCCTACTCAGGGCGAGGACTGGATGTAAAAAAAAGCACGTCAGTGTTAATTGTATGCAAGATTGTATATACACCGCCTTAGCATTTGAGTACTTTGAAGAGTTATTTCCCCTTTAAACGTTTCGCCATTTCTTTCGGTTTCATACCTCTCAGAATCAATCCACTCAAAACCCGTGAGAAGAATTCAAGTGGAGATCGAAAATTTAAGTTGACACATTAAGTTAATGTTACTCTCGCTGGCTGAGAGCTCACTTTTTTTTTTTTTTTTTTTTTTTTTTTTTTTTTTTTTTTTTTTTTTTTTTTTTTTAGTCAGACAGCAGGTGTCAGGACTCCTCAAGCCGGAATCTCAGCCACGCATCGACACACCAGGTTCTGTAATCTCCACAAACACTGCAACCCAGGCATATTTATGAAAACCGGCCCAGCGCAGAATCGACAATCCAGGCCACGACATGGCTAACCAGCCGGCCTTCAAGAAGTGGAACAGTCACCAAAAACTGAAGAGAAATGTGTACATCACTTTTTGAGACTACCCCGTAACAAGCTAAGTTTTTTATGTACCCACTGGACTCCGATTCAAATTATCAGAACATTTCCACCGCTATGATGAGAGAAAGAGTGGGGGGGGGGGGGGGGGGGGGGGGGGGAAAGCATTGCAACAAAGTCAGACTGATACTATAAATTTGTATATTTCAATCTTGTACACACAAGAAAAATGTGTGTACGAAATTGCGCGTAACTTTTGTCAGTCTATTTGTTTGTAGTCCATACACCATTTCATGTTGGAACATATATCTGATTCTGTCTGTCCACTCAAAGCACGAGCACTTTTAAGCACATAAGGTGATCTACTCCTGAGCCATTCTTGAGTATTTTAATACTCCCGACGAAAAAAAAAAAATCTTTGGCTGCATGGAACTGGAAAGTTGCTCCGATCCATCACTAGTAATGGAGAGGGTGGAAACGGATTTTGACATAAACACTACTGTATAAATTTAACAAAGAAAACACGTACTGTCCTTCCCCGAGAGGACGCCCCCCCCCCCCACCCCCCCCCCCCCCCAATTTTTGCCCTTGTGACATGTATCGGGGAATTGTCACTGTATCCATTCATAGGAACATTTTGCTTATTGATGTTGTGTGAGCCATTGACATAAAATCAGATCTGATAACGTTCTCCTGATTAAGATCACTCTGGAAGAGGTTGGTTTCAAAGTAATGTGACTGTAGGCGGAAATTGAAACAAGTTTGAATTTAATTCTTAGTTGGTCCGCCCAAAAACAAGGACAAACTAGTAATAACATTGAAACGCAGCGCGTTTCGACCTCTTAGGTCTTCTTCAGGCAAGAGGTGTCAACAATTGGAGAAACGTTGTATGAAAAACACATATCAGTCTATGATTGATTAGGTTTCAACAGATTATACCATAGTCACCTAACGGGGGAGAGAGAGAGAGAGAGAGAGAGAGAGAGAGAGAGAGAGAGAGAGAGAGAGAGAGAGAGAGAGAGAGAGAGAGTCACATCTCTACATCACATCATATGCGTATCCTAAAGAGAGAGAGACTGAAATATAGTTTTTAGTTTTACGTCCTCATAGCATAGCTTTAAGGACATGTCTTTCATCCACAGTAGTCTTTGGAGAGAGAGTCTGTTACTTTTTTCTTTAAATATTCTTATTTTATTCCCACTTTGCCAAACAGCCACTATTCTCATTTCAACAGTTGTTGTAAATAGCGCCGTTATAAATGGCGCTATTTTCATTTAGGACAACGGTTCACACTTCCTGTAAAACATGGCGGAGGAAGCAAGTTCGGTGCCGGTAATAGCTGTTACAGCAGCCGTTGGGGCCGTTGTTCTTTCTGCTTGCCTTGTTGTGCGGTATTGGTAGGGGCGAGAAAAAGAGGGAAAATGAAGGTGAGGTTTTTCTTATCGTCGTTGTGCCTGATCTGTAGTCTAAAATGGTTGCTGAATGCATGCATGTCGGAGAGTGATGACACGTCAAACGTGCCTGTGACTCTCGTGGTTCTACATTTTCATTGGCTAAATCGTAAATGAAAGTGAAACTGAGTTGCACAAGAAGTTGGTCATTCCCAACGACGGATCATACATGTATCATATGTTAATCGAAGAAGCATATGGCTACCCGTCTCATGTCACTTTTGACAAGCATGCATGAATGATGAAATTAAGCAGATGATGAGCATCCCAAAAAGCTCGTTCGTAACATGCCAAAAAATACACGATCACTGGCGAAACTGGTGTTTAAGGCCCGTTCATTCGACATATTTTTTTCACTTTCAATAAATATTTTGTATTGATATATACTCTTGCAAGCAATGACAAAATTGGTTGATCATTTTGCAGTGACAGTTGTTTCTTAGAAACTAGCAAGTCAGATATGATGCACAAAACTCATTTCCAGATTTCCTGAGAATCACAAAAAAAAATTAGGGGGTCATGCAGTACAACTACTAGAAAATGTACTACACACACACACACACACACACACACCACACACACCACACCACACCACACCACACCACACCAACCACACCACACCACCACACCACACACACACCACACACACACACACCACACACACACACACACACACACACACACACACACACACACACACACACACAAGCGTGCTCTGACTGGTTCACACATGTCCTAAACACACAGAGAAAGAGAATGAGAAACATGAATGTATGCATAAGAAAAGAAGAGCCATGGCAAAACACTCTAGATTATGCTAAACATTATGGCCACTGAATCCAGATTTGTTTTCTGCTGTTAGTGAATTATCTACTAAACTATCAAACTAATCAAATGTCAGCACATACACTGGATTTTAATACTTAAAGATCATATATGGGATGCCCTCTTCGATTATCATCAAAGATGTATCCATCAGAATTTCAACTAAACAAGCTTTTTCTGTCAGTGTTGAACTATTTAATTGCTTAAGCAAATTACGATTTCCATGCAATGATCATCAGAAGCCCAGTGACAAATAAAAGGTGAGCAATAAAAATGCTGCACCATCTTAACTAAATCTTTTCTTAACTGATGTCAAGAGATCTTCAAGTGATTCTAAGGAATTAAGACTTCAAAATGACCGTTGACTCAGATGCATGTTATACAGATTATACAAATGCCAAACTACATTTTTTTTTATTAGATTTACAGTCCCACAGTATATGCCAAGTTGAAAGATTAACTGCGAAACTGAAGAGTAGGGACCCCTATAGCCTTAACAAACAAACATTCAGGGTCCATGGTTACTGGAGGAAGGCATGCTTCGCTGACATACCTGAATTTAATAAGCCAAACAATGTAACTCGCCCAGAAAACGGTGGACAAACGAGTTAAACAAAATTTGGACCTCTTACGTGAAAAAGGTGGAAAATGCACTTTAGCTTTGATCGCTTCTGTGTTTCCAAAGAAAAAAAAAAAAGGGTGAAAGTAAAGATGAATATGACTGATCAAAACTTGAACCGGGAAGGTTTTAGAAATAAAATATTTCAGTAAATAAAATAATGTCACTTTACACTTGTTGTGCTGCTTGTTTGTTGTATGTTCCAGTGACATTGCAGTCTGTTTCATCTTTTTTTTCAGGAGGGATGATGGGCCCGTTCAAAATCAGGGTATACATAATTAAGATTTAACTAAAAGTGAGAACTTGAAAATTCATCCTTCCTCATTTCACTGGTCCAGATGGCCAATGTTATTTGAATCACTTTTGCTTTCTGCTTTAGAGACACAATGAAATGATTTCTAACACTTTTTAAGGGGTAAAGTCGATGATGATTAACAGTCATTAGTATTTACAGCAATCAAAATAGCTGATGAAATGCATTTCTGCTCACATGGTTTCTGATTTTGTGACAGTGACTTTTGACTTTTA
Source organism: Conus betulinus (assembly GCA_016801955.1). NCBI lineage: Eukaryota > Metazoa > Mollusca > Gastropoda > Neogastropoda > Conidae > Conus > Conus betulinus. Next base: position 37,345 of record JADBJO010001778.1, on the reverse strand, counting down.
ATTCTTTCGCTATGGGCGCGGCAGCGCAATGCCATGTCCCTACCGCTGCATGCTGGACACATGTGCTTACAACCATTGCAGATGCACGGTTTTTGCAATTTTTTTTTTAATGCCCCTAGTATAAACGTAACAAGCTATTGTTATATATCTATGGAAAGGGTAAAACGTGAACTGTGCAATGAGCATACACTTAAAGTTAAATATGTTTTAGATAAAATAGCAACGCTACAGTTACAGAATCAACATAACTAAAACGTAAATGTAGAGACACAATCTTGTTTACGTTTGTTTGGTCAGTATCTCTTTGTTCTGGGTACTCGAGGGTCACAAAGGTCATTGCTAGTGCATGCAAACTTACTTGCTTCAATGGCTAGAACCCTGTTCTGAATATTTAGGGCAGTTGTATTCCTTAATAGACAAGAAACAGGGGATTTCATTGTGGCTAAACGGCACTACGACTTGTCCATGGAGTACAGCAGTGGCGCTGTAACCATGGAACAGCTTGTCGTGAACAGGTCGACTGAGCTGGCATAACTGTCGTGTGGTATGTCACAAAAAAAAAGTAAGAGCTGATAGTGATTTGTCACCATGGTTCTGTGACACAGTAACATGCCTCATTGAAAAATGTTTGTTGTTTGCCAGTTATGATACATTATGACTAGCGCTAAGAAGTTTTATTAGCATTGAAAGGTGGAATAGTTTGTTTGCTGCTGGTGGTGGTGGTGGCATTGGTGTTGCATTTTCTTTTAGTGCTGTTGCCTCTGTGAAGACTGAAGATCACAATTTATTAACTTTGCAGATGAAAAACAGAGAGTGAGAGCAACAAAAGTGAAAAAGCAACAGAGAAGCCTTCCAAAAAATCCAAATTAGTTCAGAAGAGCAAGAAGACGGCGTTCGTGCCCTTCACACACCAGTGGCTGGCTTGCACGCTGAAAGGACACAGCAGTCGAGTGGTGTCCCTTGACTTCAGCCCCAACGGAAAATACCTTGTGTCTGCATCAGATGGTAAATATTTAGGATGGTTGGAGTTTGGTTTCCATGCATTCACAGCTGAACAAATTAGATCTTAGGTGTAGGGGGAAGGGAAAAATGCATGTTAAGGACAGCGGAAAGGGGAATGAAGCAGGTGTCAGGACTTGGTCAAAGCCACTCCAATATAGTAGACCTAAGATGTTGGTAGGGAGGGAATAGAGACTTTTAAAAAGGCGTAAGAAATTGATAAGTAAAACACAAAAACACAAAAATTTTTCAAGGTCATTTTTTTTTTTTTTTTCTTTTTTTTTTTTTCCTCCCTTTTTTTAAAACAGCAAACTAACACTGAATCAAAATAGCTGGAAAAGAAATAAGGAGGAAATTGATATTATTACCATGTTTATTTATCATTAATGTTGTAAGTATATTCATTGACATTGTTTAGTGAAGTTTGCAAATCAGTTACAGATTCCTGTAAATGCATACAGGATGAGCATGATATACTACAGATTCTCCAAAATCTCTCCCCACACCACCCTCCTACCCCATCAGTCCTCATTCCTCCTTGCACCCCCCCCCCCCCCCCACCACCACACACACACACACACACACACCCCCCCCCAACACCAGAATCTGGCGCCAGATTAGGAGGTGTTCATGTGCTATACTGGGACAATGTGTGCAGATCGTGTCATGATGCTGTGGAGTGCAAAGGAATTTTCCCACAAAGAACACAAGTGAGTTGATGTCTTGCAGTACAAAGCTTTTGTCAGGCCACATTTGGAGTATGCTAATGAGATTTAGAGCCCTTTTTTTAAAGCGTCAATCAATAATGTTAGAAAAAGTTCTAAGACAAGCTACCAAATTGTTAAAGCGTTGCAAAAACTTATCGTATAATGAAAGATTGAAATATTTGAATCTGCACTCGCTGAGGAGAAGAAGGATTAGAGGTGATCTGATTCAAGTTTATAAGATCTTTTATGGCTATGATGATATTGACATTTAGACTTTCTTTTTCTGTTGAACAACTTACGAGTACTAGAAAGTCTGAAGGAAAGATTTTTTTATAAAGCACTGTAATACTAATCAACGTAAATTTTCATTTTCATATATAGAGTTGTTAACCACTGGAACGAATTACCTGCTGACATTAAATTTGCACTTGATATTAATACTTTCAAATTTTTCTAGATAATGATTCAAAATTTAGAGAACTGTTCTATGCTTATGATGGACTGTGATGAAGAAATTGATTAATTGTAGCATGCCATCTGACCAAAAAAAAAGTAAAGAATTTTTGAGGGGGACACATGATGGACCACGAGGTATAGGCTAAAGAAAGCCAGTCCCTACTACTACTACTACTACTACTACTACTAGTACTCACCCTTCAACCATTTATCGATGGGACTGTATCTGCTATAGTGAAACCCCAATCAAGAACCCTCCAAGTGCAGTTAGATTCATCTTTTTTTTTTTTTTAAGGATTTCTGATGGTGGTATTGTCAGGTTCCACTACATAACACAAAGATGATCTTGCAGTTCTTTGTTCTTGTTTTCCCCAAACTGTTTGGAAGTAATAGGTTCATTGTTAAACGAGCATAGCACTAGTCCACTGGAGACTGTGGGTGGGCTCTGTATAAAAGTGACAGGAAAATAATCCAGATTCCATAACTCATGCCCTATCTCCATGGTGACTTCAGTGTTCACTTCTGTCCATCTCCCTATCTTCATGATGACGTCAGTGTTCACATCTGTCCATCTCCTACCTTCATGATGACTTCAGTGTTCACTTCTGTCCATCTCCTATCTTCATGATGACTTCAGTGTTCACTTCTGTCCATCTCCTATCTTCATGATGACTTCAGTGTTTGCTTCTGTCCATCTCCTATCTCCATGGTGACTTCAGTGTTCACTTCTGTCCATCTCCTATCTTCATGATGACGTCAGTGTTCACATCTGTCCATCTCCTACCTTCATGATGACTTCAGTGTTCACTTCTGTCCATCTCCTATCTTCATGATGACTTCAGTGTTCACTTCTGTCCCTCTCCTATCTTCATGATGACTTCAGTGTTCGCTTCTGTCCATCTCCTATCTTCATGATGACTTCAGTGTTCGCTTCTGTCCATCTCCTATCTTCATGATGACTTCAGTGTTCGCTTCTGTCCATCTCCTATCTTCATGATGACTTCAGTGTTCACATCTGCCCATCTCCTATCTTCATGATGACTTTGGTGTTCACTTCTGTTCATCTCCTATCTTCATGATGACTTCAGGGTTCACATCTGTCCATCTCCTATCTTCATGGTGACTTCAGTGTTCACATCTGCCCATCTCCTATCTTCATGATGACTTTGGTGTTCGCTTCTGTTCATCTCCTATCTTCATGATGACTTCAGGGTTCACATCTGTCCATCTCCTATCTTCATGGTGACTTCAGTGTTCACTTCTCTCTATGTCTTATCTTCATACTATAGTGATTTCAGTGTTGACTTCTCCATGTCCTATCTTCAAGGTGACCTCAGTGTTCACTTCTCTCCATGTCCTATCTTCATGGTGACTTCACTGTTCACTTCCTCTCCATGTCCTATCTTCATGGCGACTTAAGTATTCACTTCCTCTCCCTTCATGGTGACTTCAGTGTTCACTTCCTCTCCCTTCATGATGACTTCACTGTTCACTTCCTCTCCATGTCCTATCTTCATGGTGACTTCACTGTTCACTTCCTCTCTCTCTCATGGTGACTTCAGTGTTTACTTCCTCCCCTTCAATGGTGACTTCAGTGTTTACTTCTCTCCCTTCATGGTGTCTTCACTGTTCACTTCCTCTCCCTTCATGGTGACTTCAGTGTTTACTTCTCTCCATGTCCTATCTTCATGGTGACTTCAGTGTTCACTTTCCTCTCCCTTCATGGTGACTTCAGTGTTTACTTCCTCTCCCTTCATGGTGACTTCAGTGTTCACTTCCTCTCCCTTCATGGTGACTTCAGTGTTCACTTCCTCTCTCTTCATGGTGACTTCAGTGTTCACTTCCTCTCCCTTCATGGTGACTTCAGTGTTCACTTCCTCTCTCTTCATGGTGACTTCAGTGTTCACTTCCTCTCCCTCCATGGTGACTTCAGTGTTCACTTCCTCTCCATGTCCTATCTTCATGGTGACTTCAGTGTTCACTTCCTCTCCATATCCTATCTTCATGGCGACTTCAGTCTTCACTTCCTCTCCCTTCATGGTGACTTCAGTGTTCACTTCTCTCCATGTCCTATCTTCATGGTGACTTCAGTGTTCACTTCTCTCCATGCCCTATCTTCATGCCGACTTAAGTGCTCACTTCCTCTCCATGTCCTGTCTTCATGATGATTTCAGTGTTCACTTCTCACCATCTCCTATCTTCATGGTGACTTCAGCACTGACTTCCTCTCTGTGTCAGTGCCTGTGGTGAGTTTGTGTTGGAAGATGACAGCCACTGCGTATCCAAAGGGACTATCATTGTGTCACCTTGGTGGAAGTCTTATTTCTCACACCACAAAAAAAAAAAAAGAAAATGCAGAAATGAGTTGACAGCAGGTGGGATTTACATAGACTGTGCTTGAGGTTTTCTCTGAATCAGTTTGCTCATTACAGCCATAGGTACAATTAGTACAGGCACAATCTAACTCCATGGAAATGTCATGCCATAATGCAATGTCAAGTGGTGAGTGGCCTCACTCTCTTTGATCCTGCCTTCCCCCCCCCCCCCCCCCCCCCCCCCCCCCCCACTGTCACTGTCCCCATTTCTTTCTGCCTTTATGCTCTGAAGGATGGGCATGAAGATAGTGATGGCACGCACAGAGCTTAGCATGGCACTAATTTTTTTTGCAGAGTTGGAAGGATCTGCATTTAAAGCATGATGAAATAATACAGTGAAGGGAACTCAGTATGAAGGGGATGAATTGTCGCCATAAGGATGATATAATTGTAACTTCCCTCTTCTTTCTTTTTGAAATATCTTTCCTTTTCAGTCTGTACCCTCTCCTCTCCTGCCTGTTTCATCTTCTCTTTCCATTTTGAAATTTTAGTCATTCATCCATACCACAGGTATTATTATTATTACTAATAATATTACTGTTATTATTATCATACAATTATGATACCATTTACCATTATTTATCCCCTTTTTAAAATTATTTTTGTCATTTTATCTGTACCCTCCAACCCCCCTCTTCTCTTCTCTTTCTACTCCATATTTTCAGTCTTTCAGTAACCTTCACCACAGTTTGCACAGACATCAAACAGATGTGAATTTTTGCCTGTCCTTCATTTTCATTCTTTTTGAATGTTGTTTGTCCTGCCTGAAGAAGACCCTATAGGTTGAAACGCATAGTGTCTGTTTTGTTATTTGTTTGTTCCTTTGTTTAGTGGCTCATTAATCCCATTGTAGCTTTTATGCAACTGAAAGAGTTTAGTGTATAAGATTTTGATGACAGGTATGAAATTTATAAGGAATAATGCGACTGGAAAGACCTAAACATATGGATGGATTGGAATGACATTCATGAGGTTGATATGCCATCATGAGTGAGAGAGCTTCAGAGAAAGGTTAATCACCATGATGGCAATGTGCCATTAAGTTAGAGAGCTTTGTATGGAAGGAAAGGTTGAAATAATCAAACATGGAGGTAATATGCCATTACCAGTTAGAGAGCTTAGTACAGAAATTAGAAGGTTTTAGAATTATCACCATGAGGGTAAATGCATCTTTACCAGTGAGGGAGCACAACAATCCAATACAATATCTTTACACCAAGTTCAACAACAGCAACAAACAGAGTAAATTCCTAGAAAAAACAGACAACCGTCATATTACTATGATGCACTTCTGATAGTTTTTACTATGGAAGTCAAACTTTACAGGGACAGAATACATGATGTCTAGCAAATAGCTCTTTTTACTATTATTTCATCTTTATTTCTGTTATGACAGAGAGACTTCAGGCGAATGGATACATAAGAATGACTTTACATGGAAGCTTTACATGGAAGTGGTAGAATGACTGACATTGAGTAATATACTAATTACAAGTGAGAGAGATCAAGAGTTACAATGATCAGCATGAGGGTAATATGCTTTTAGAAGTGAGTGGGCTTTGTATGGATTGGAAGGGTGAGAATGATCAGATGGCACTGCGAGAGCTTAGAAGACAGGGCTGTCACATCAAAACAAACAAACCAAACAAAAAACCAGCCAAGGAGCAGAGTCAGTGATCCTTAGCCAGTTCCAGTGTGCATGATTTCATGTGCTAATTGGTACTGGTTTCTACTATATTTTGGTAATGCTTTCATGTAATAAGATGGATCAGTGATTTGTTCTAGGTGTTGTAACACTTTGGTGCTTCACCCTTTTTCTCCCACATCATGTGGTAAATGTGTGGTAGTGCATGTTTTGAAAGTGTGTTCTGTTTTGTTTCACAAGTACACAGTCACTGTGACCAGATTCACCTTCTCCATTGCAGGTCATTCGTATGAATGTGGAGCTGGATTCTGTCACCAACATCAAGTTTAGCCCTGATTCCAGGTGAGAATTTGTCTTCTATAAAGGGATGCCAGGGGATAAGGTGGATGGCGTAGGGGAAGGGATGTGAGAGGGCACAAGTGATGGGATCATGTCATCTCTTCCTTTATTTTCTGCTTCATGAACACATTCACTTTCAAGATTTCTATCATATCTTACGTGCCAACCTCCTCCACTCCCTCTTTTTGTTTATTTGTTTTTGGGTTTGTGTGGTTTGAATATGTACTAGGCACTTACAATATTTTGTTGTACGTTCTGGAGGACAACATCGGGATGTGAACAGGTCTGTCCTTCACAGTTTTTTAAAGAGCAGCAGAGAACTGCTAGAGGTGAAGAATGGTATTGGAAGTCATCAGTGGAGCTGCAACAACCCTTCTCCAAGGTACTTGATAGATGTGATGAGATCTTTCAGGCTAATGTGAACTGCCTGTTTTTCTAGAGTCTTGGTTGGCTTACGAAGTTAAGTATCATTCTGTGTTTCTGACACATCAGTTGAGTATGTCTTCTTTTGGTTGCCTCATGGAAGGCAAATATTGATCCCTGTCTGTGGAATGCCCATGATGAGCATCATTGGAGTAAATGGCACTGATGGAGGGGAGGGGGGGCGGAGAAGGGGAAGAATGCACAGAAGACGAGAAAAAACAGCAAGAAAATGAAACTGTGTTTGTATGTTGTTGTGTGTGCATGCATTTTCTTTCAATCAGCCCAGCACTCTGGTTCTGAGTGTTGTGCCATTGAGTGGTGGGTAATGTCCCTATGTGTGTCGACTGCAGGGCAGTGGTAGGCAGCCTGTCCAACAGCAACACACTTCGCGTCTTCAGGCTCGGCAAGAAAGAGGACGGCAGTGGCAATGTGGGGGTGCTGGGCACTGTCGACTTTCCTAAGGTAGTTATCCCCTGTGCTGAGTTTTTGTCTGTGAAGCCATCATGTTTATAGCCCAGCTGGCACCAAGGTCACGTCAGGGGTGTAAAGCTGTTAAATTCACAACTCTGTCCACACTTAAATGCTGACATTTACATGTTCAAACCGGGTCTTGGCCTGAAATGAAGAGTCTGATCTCAAACAAAATTTAGTACCAAGAGCATTTGTGTCAGAACACATGAAAAACGTGGATAGCCTTTATAGAATTGAAGTCCAATCAGGTGGAATATCCCAGAACTAGGTTGTGTGGGATTAGCAATGAAAAATTATTGCCTGTTATCCTCATACATCCTAACACTCAGCAGAGATCATGGGTACAGATAAGTGGTATGTCACATGGCAAGCATTATGGAGCCTTCTCATCCATCTAAATGGCAGCAAGGAGTGAATTAAGTATGACCAGTACACAGTCAGCATAACTCTGTTTACGTGTTATGGTTTGAGAAGAAGGATGGAAGTCTTGAGGTTGTGTATGGAAAAGAGAGATCAGCAGACAGCATGTTTGTGTGACTGACACTTGTGAGCATCGTGAGCAAAATTCGACAGCACATTAGTGTGAAAATAGGGGACTGACATATTTTTTAATGATTTGGCTGGAGGATAGTGAACTGATGCTGATGGTACTGCCAGTAGGTCTGTTGTCATGTATGCATAATATGTGCCTTATAATGTGATTTTGGAAAGTGCTTGCATGTGCATATACTGCTCAACTCAGGACTAAATGTGATTTTGGAATGTGCTTACATGTGTATATACTGCTCAACTCAGGACTAAATGTGATTTTGGAATGTGCTTACATGTGTATATACTGCTCAACTCACGACTAAGGCACATTTGTTAAAGGTTATTGTAAGGCCAACTCAATGTTGAGTCATTCTTATGTATCCATTCGCCTGAAGTCTCTCTGTCATAACAGAATAAAGATAGAAAATAATAGTAAAAAGAGCTATTTGCTAGACATCATGTATTCTGTCCCTGTAAAGTTTGACTTCCATAGTAAAAACTATCAGAAGTGCATCATAGTAATATGACGGTTGTCTGTTTTTCTAGGAATTTACTCTGTTTGTTGCTGTTGTTGAACTTGGTGTAAAGATATTGTATTGGATTGTTGTGCTCCTTGTTAGCAGACAAGACTCGGTTAAATTTCCATGTGCTGTAAATATGAATTGTTCAGAATAAAATGTTTTCACTATGCTAAAAATTGCATTTGAATAAAAAAAAACAAAGTGGTGAAAGGATGTAGTCTGCCTGATTTGTATGTTTATGATAACCAAAGGATAGGTTAAGGTATGGTTGGAGGTGACTCCAGTAGAAATCACAAGCACTGGTGCGTCCAGCTAAGAGACCTCCAGTACTGCCCCTGTCAAGAAAATTGATCACCAGCTGCCATGGTGCAGTGGTTAGGGTGGAAGGGTTGCAGATGGAAAGTCATGGGTTCCAGTCCCATCCAGTGCTTTAATATGTAGGACTTGGGGGGGAGGGGAAGGGGGGGGGGGGGGTTCAAGTGGTTCCCACCCACAGTTGTGGCAGTACATAGTTCATTCCCATCCACTGAAGTGATGTGTGCTTGTTAGCAACACTACATGGGTCTCTTACTCTTTGGTTTGATTAACATTAAGATATATGTATATTTATAGGTAATTGATTTGGTATATTTGTATTGTTTGGTAATATCAGTGATATTGTGTGTTGTTGTGATGATTTTACATTCACAGTATGATGTGCCTTACGCTTAATTGTTCATGCTGTAAAATTAATTGATTTTTGTATGATGTTCTTATCATCCAGTCCAGTGTTACATTACATTTGTCTTAATTGCCGCATCAGGAATACATTCTCTTTTAGCTGAAGTTATTCTTATTTAGGACAAGAAACAAAGAGTGCAGTTCTGTTTTATAGTTTTTGATCAAAAGTGGAACTCCATAACAGCATCTTCATTTTCCCCATCAGTCATCAAGAAAATAGGCCGACATTTTGTTGTTCTTAATGCCCTTTTCTCTCGCGTGGTGACCTCAGTTTGGATTGGATTTCTTCTCCACATTCATTCCCCTGGTGAGCTCTGTCAAAGTCTGCAGTGTCACCAAGGTCAGTAGCTCTGTTGCGGGATGAGCATGGTGGAACCCTCAAGAGCGGGGCATTCACACTTGCTCTGTGACAAAGCAATGATTGTCGTCACTGGGGTGCATGTAGACATCTGATGTTTTGCGCTGCCACAGGACAAGCTAGAGAGCGAGCAGGACTGAGCAGCATGGGAGTGATGTAACTAAAGGCACAAAAGAGAAGACAGCAAATAGATATTCATTGACATTGATGATCGGCTGTTCTTTGCAGAGTGCTCCAGCAGAAATCAGGAACATTGGTGTGTCCAGCAAAGGACCCTTCATTATGGCTGGCATGACAGGCACTCAGCTCATTATTTATGACTTGAAAGGTGACTGAACACTTTTTTTCTTCTTTTGCCTTTTTAATTGTGATATTTGGTAACTGCCGTCCACTGTTTTAATGACTGTTTGTTGCTTTCGCTTGTCTTTCTTCTAGATAGTCTTATGTATATTTTTTTTTTCTTGCAAGTTATAACATGCCAACTGTTGTGTTGTTATCTTGAGACCAGATAGTGGACTTCAAGGATCATCCAGAATGGACCTTAGCAGCAGGGGCCGGAATAGCTCAGTGGTAGAGTGCTGGACACATAATCTTGGGGTTGCGGGTTCGAATTTCCACCAGGCCATTTCGGTACAGAGGGATTTTTCCCTCGGAGTCAGCATTGGTTCCGACTCCATTTCCCATACAGTCCTTCGAATGAGACTATAAACCAAGGTTCCATGTGTGAATGCACGCATAACATCTTGCACACATGTAAAATTCCATCATCAACTTTCAGGAAGAGAAGGCCGTTGGTATGGATGACACGTTACACATAGCATGCATCTTCCCCAAAGTTGCAGTATGGCTGCCTTAATGGCGGGATAAAAAATGGTCATACACACAAAACTCCACTCGCTATACAGGGGGTGTCCGCAGGAGTATCAGCCTGCGTATGCAGAAGAAGAAGAAGGACCTTAGCTGCCCATTCTACAGTATTGATTTTCCCCCGTTGCCTTCTATGTGTATTTTTGTGTGGCATCATGATGTTGGTCACTGGTTGTTTACTAGTTTGAGTACACATAGGGTGACTCATTAACAGGATGGCTGACATCCAGACTATAACATACTGTTGTCTGCTTTCAGGATGTCAGAAGCTTGGCTGTCATGGTGTGGTGTATTAGTTTATGTTACTTTTGTCTTTGTTTTTTCTTTTGTCTTTGTTCTTTTTCAAGGCAGATTTTTTTTTTTTTTTTTTTTCTGCGGTTTATAGTCCTGAGAGGGCCTTGTATTTTACAACTGAGCTGTGATAAAACTGAAACAGAAACAGTGCCTTTTTTCCCCTTTCTGTGTGTGATGTGCATGGGCAAAAACGTTTCCGTCTGTATACAGAAATCAGTTTTTGTAAAGTTGACTCAGAGGAAAATCTGTTTTTTTATTAATTTAAAAAAAGAAAGACAAAGAAAGGAAAGAGTGGCTCAGCTTATGGGTCACCTTTTTGCTTGATGCAAGGAATGGAGCTTTCATTCACTGGAAACAAACTGCTTACATGGCTAGTGGAGACCCCTTAAATATTTGTTTCCTAATACGATTGGAAGAGGAATGACTGACTCTCATATTGGGGGTGTTTTGGATCTCTGTTGACCTGCATGTCTCTCATGGGGAATTTGCAAATGGCTTGTGGTTTTCCAAATGTGATCTGTAAAGGGAAACTTTAGTGTGGTTTCATTTGACACCAGTGTCAAAAACAAGTAGAGGACTGGCCAGATGAAAAGATTTGGTCAACTCACATGTTGCATCTTGTGGTGTAAAGTCAAAGTTGGTGTTGTTCAATAATCAAAGTTGATCATCCATAGGTATGCTCAAAAGAATTCACAAGAAAGAAAGACTGACTGAGCATGGGCATTCATCCCACAAAATTAGAAAGACATGCAGGTTATGTAGCTTAGTAGCAGCTTGTAATGCATAGTGCGACTCGAATCGTCTGGCAAACAACAATGGCGGCGCCCACCGGACAACGTGATAGAATTAGGAACTTGTTTGAAATTTTTTGTGTTGTTGATGCTGTTTGGAAAAAGCAGGCGAAGAAGAAGTTGGGGACATTTTGAATGAACTGGGTGTGGTGGGTGATATTTTCTATTTAAATCAGGCACTATGTAATCATGATTTTGAGATCAGCACAATGACTGGGTGAGTGATAAGGGTGAGGGGAATGTCAACACGCCATTCAGTGGGGAAGAAAAAACTCGGTGTCACGCTTCCAGATGATGCTAAACCTTTCAAACGTAAATGTCAACAGTGTGGGCTAACTATTCCATTTGTTGATAGTGACCTTTTGGATGTTTTTGTGTTGTATCAGCATGTGATTTCAATGTGAAAACTGAACTGTACCTTCTTAATTCTTATCTGGATTACCTGTCTGGAAGACCGGAATCATCCACACTGACTTTCCTTTGAAAAGGTTGTAACTTATTTCTGAATACTGTGGAACATCATTGACTGGATTTTTTGTGAACAAGCTCTTGAGTATGACAAGCAGGATGTGCCACCTGTTTTCATCTGTTATTTTCACATTCTAGACAAGCAAGCACCTAGTCAAACACTCACAAGCACACCAGTTCTGTTTTATATTATTCTTTATTTAATTAATAACAATTTTTATATCTGCGTGTCATGTTCAAAATACTAAGTTTATGCATATTATACAAATGTAACTATTCTTTTCAAATTTTTCTTCTGTTGATTCACATAATAGTATGTTGTTAAATAACCAGTTTACGAGTTAAGTATGTGCTGTGTATATATATTTTGAAGTGTTGATATGTGTGGGTGTAACTCTGTCATCATATCAGCTGTATGTTTCAGGAGAACAATTGGAGGTGATCAACACTCATCAGATGTCCAACAACTACAGCTCCGTGTCTCCTTGTGGCCGTTTTGTTGCCTGCTCTGGTATGATAACCTCCACCTTGTTTGTATGTGACAGATTGTCTGTCAATCTGTCTGTGATGCTTCTTTGACCTGAGGTCCTTCACTTAGTGCTGGCTTGGTTAGTTTGTCAGTGAATCAGCTCAGTCAATTACAGACCTAGTGACTTGTAGTTGACTTTGTCATCATTAACCTTTTAACCACCACCTATTTTGGATGTAACGTGCAGCTTACTTCCAGGTGGTTTTTTTTTTTTTTTTTAGAGTGCCAAATGAAATATGAAACTCGAGTACTATTTTGAAAATACTGTCCATCAAGACTTGTATGCGGAAATGGCACTGAATTTTGTAATGTTGTCAGTGAATGTTGATATATTTGTATGTCTGATTTGTGTGTTGTTGATGTTTATAATTGACAATTGTGGTTTCTTTCTTTCACGTTGAAAATGCAGAATCGATCGATATATTGACACTGATGCAATGCTTCTTGATCACATTACACATTTCAGCTAAGTTTGAATGGATTTCAATTACACTTGTACAGTGTATACCATTACCATTGATTGAGTTGTGATTGTTGAGCTAGCACCATCAGCATGGCCTCCTTTCATCCTTCTCAAGGAGTCAACAGTTCAACTATGATGTTATAAATCAATGTAAATTATTGTGTAAATAATATGTTGTTTGGTTGTTTTGGGGTTTTTTTGTGTTTGTTTGATGTTGTTTTTTTGAGGGGGTTGTTTCTTAATGATTGGATTTTGTCCTGATGAGAGGAGATGTGCAGTCACCATGTGCCTTTCCCTGTTACTGTTGTTTTCTTCACTGCATTTCAAAAGTTCCAGTGTATATCATTGTGAACACTTAGACCTATCCCATTGTCAGTATTGAGTATCACCCATAGGATCTTTCTCATCACAGATGTGATGCTGCTGCCTTTTCCAGGCTTTACACCTGACGTCAAGATTTGGGAGGTGACGGGTGCCGCAGGGGACATCAAGGTCATCCGTGGTCATGGAGTTGAAAGGTCACAACTCCGGTGTCTACTACTGCTTCTCTTTCAATGGAGATTCCAGTAGGTAAGGCTGGATTTTAGGGGGAAGAGAGTGTGGGCTGGAAAAGGAGATGGGAAGGAACAGAGATGATAGGAGACTGAACTGGGGAATAGGGAGGGCGGAGGGGGGTGTTACTGGAGGAAAGCACTCCTCAGAATGATGATCATCCTTCATTGAAAATACTTTGCATGATTCTTGATAGAAAATATAAACAAGGTAGATAATGCAGGACGAAACTCCAGGCAGAGCTTGACAGAAGTCCTTCAGAGAAGAAATTCCTCTCAGACAACGAGTTTGGCCCAGAATTCCAAAGGGTCTGGGTCACATCAAGGTCATCACTCCTCAACACCGGTCTGCTGTCAGATTTGTTTTTCTTTTTTATTTCAATACTGTGCCAGGATTCAGCCCAGCAACATCTTTATGGGTGGATGTCTCAAGGCATTGTTTTTTGGGGTTTTTTTTGACAGATGTCTGATACTGTGTGGACTTCTGCTGTAGGTTGGGAAATTCAAATTTTATGACGTTCGCTTTTGTGCTCCTTGACCAGATCCAGCTGACACTCTTTTCACTACATCTACCATTATCTTTGGGGTTCAGGTCCTCTTCATACCAGACTTTGCGAACTATTTCATGAGATCATAGGCTGATAAGTCTACAGCCCCCCTCCCCTCACCCTGGTCCAACCTCTGTGGTGAGGACTTTGGCAAGGGGGCCAGATTTCCTCAAGCTGCTGACTAGACTTGCATATGTCTTGATAGTGTAGATGTGAGCTTGCGCCATTCTGCTTTCATGTTGCATGGTGAGTTCAGTCAGCAGCAGCAGTTCTGATGAACATCAGTAGAGTACAATACCTGGTCTCATGCCACTATTCCTGGTGATCTCTGGATGATTTTCCCCTTTTTTTTTTTTTTTTTTTTTTGTTTTTGCATCCTGTCTTCTGTGCCACCTCAGTGGCAGTGTACCCACGCCGTTCACTCCGACACCCCCATCCACAGCCACAGCCCAGCCCAGCCCCCTGCAGCTCCCGCTCCAGCAGTCCACAGGGAGCAGTCAGTGTCAAGTCGTCAAGAGGCAACCCACCAGAGGAGACACTGCCGAGTCACTTCGGTGGTGTTCAGTAGTGCCTGTTCTGATCCAACATACACAGGACACCACCTACTAAACCCCCAACTGATGACAATAATTGCTTAGTCGCAGGGCTGGCATAAGTGAGCTCTCCCTCCGGCGGGTGCCACCCCATCCATTTTGAGTAACTGGAAGGCAAGATTGCCATGGTGCACACAGTCAACTCCATCATTTTAATCATGGTTACCTAACTTGTTCACTGATGTGCTTTTTTGTGCCTGTTACAGAGTAGCAACAGTGTCAAAAAGATGGAACCTGGAAACTGTGGGACACAGATGGTAAGTGGACATCAGTGACAAAGAGTGTAATGAAAAGATAGTACCAACTTACAGTAAGGTTGATGACAGTAGTAATGAGAAAATGCTACCCATATATGCAAGGTTGACAATGGTAGCAATGAGGAGACAAGCTGGACAAAGATTTTAATGGAAAAGGAGATAGTACCAGATAGACAAGCTGGACAAAGATTTTAATGGAAAAGGAGATAGTACCAGATAGACAAGCTGGACAAAGATTTTAATGGAAAAGTAGACAAGCTGGACAAACACATTTTATGGAAAGATGATAGCAAGAGAGACAAGGTTGACGAGGATCATTGTGAAAAGATTTTTCCCAAATTGACAAGGTTGATAATGATTGTAATAAGGAGGTGGTGCCTGGATAGACAGGTTGACAGCAATGATAATGAAAAGATGCAACCTAGATGGACAAGATTGACAACGATAGTAATGAGAAGGTGGTACCTAGATAGAGTAGATCAATTATAGCTATGAGAAGATGGTACCAAGAGAGACAAGACTGACAACAGTAATGAGAAGATGCTACAAAGATAAAAAAAAAAAATGAAATACGATAATAATGAGAAGATGCTACCAAGACAGAGAAGATGGACAACTGGTATTATGAGAAGATGGTACAAGGAGAGTTTATACAGTTGGATTCTGTTAACTCTGTCGGCACCAGTTTGGTAATAACTCAGGTGCAAAATTGTCATTGATGCAGTACTTCTCTGTGGACCGAATGGATGTTACTACACATAAGATTGAGCGAAGAAAACACAATACAGGCTTTAAACTACATTCATCTATTAACTTTAACTCAGCACCCAAGAATGAGAGAATCGGTTAAGTTGGATCGATCCGGCTGAGAAATGCTGGATTCCGGAATGACTTTTATTGTAAGGGTAGCATGTTGGTGAGGTTGTAGACAATCCATGGTGGTCAGGCAAACATAGGAAATGAGTAGCATTGCAATATGAAAGTTCTATGAAGCTTTGTTCTGTAGCAAGACAATTACTATAAATGCACATTTCAAAATCAGTTGTGTAAAGATAGTACTTAAAAAGTTTTCTCTACACAGATTGTTTCAAAATAAGTAGAGTGAAGATAGTATTATAAGTTGTTTTCTTTACACTGATCATGATCCCCCCCCCCCCCCCCCCCCCCCCCCCCCCCGCTCCAGTTTTTTTGTTTAATCTGATCTGTTTGTGCCTCAATAAACAAGATTTCATTTGTTTGTTCATCGCCTTATTTTTTCTTCCACATCTCCATTCATCTCTCACTCACTTCCCACCCTTTGCTCGTTCTGTCTTCACATTTTCTTCACCTGTGTTTCAGTGCGCTACAGTCAGGGTCAGGACGCCAAGCTCCTGTTCTCTGGCCCAGTCAACCTAGAGAGCCCCAACCTCATCGCCCTGTCCCCTGACGGCCGCACAGTGGCCATCTCAGGCCAGTCCAGCATTGTTTTCTGGGACACAGTGGCCTGCAAGGAGCTCCAGACCTTAAACAACCTGCATGCAGGTCAGTCTGAACCCCTGTCTGCCTTCACTCATCAGCTGCGCTGTTCCGCCCATACAGATGTCAGTCTGCGTTTATGTTACCATACTGGTTATGTGAGGATGGTTGAGCACTAGGACACAACATTTTAACAGGGTAGCTTCATTTTCTGATGCAGCTCTTTTTTTTTTTCCTTTTTTTTTGTATTGTATACAGGGCTTTTAAAAAAGTGTTAATTTTTTTCTTTCCATTTTTATCTAACATATTGATGATATAGTGATGCCACATTTAGCAGTATTGTAGATGATGTAGCAGCCCAGAGGCTGCTTGCTTAATTGATGACAATGACTCGGACCTGGTGTAAATTAATTTTAATTATCTATGTTGACTGAAATGGATTCTGATTTGGATGACAGTGACATATTTAGCCCAGTGCATCAGTGTGGATGTGCTGAGTCATTGCAGTGTAGATGGGTGACTTCAGTGATCAGTCATGAACATCGGTCACATACACTCAGACATGCATATCAAACTGCATCTACTTCTTGAGTCTTGTATGGTGCCGTACAGAGTCATTGTGCAGAGTCGAACAATTTTTAACCAGTGAGCGATAATTCTTGCTGATTTTTGTGCGTATGTGTGGTGTCATGGCTGCAATCAGGTAACTTGACACACTGAAAATATGAGCAGCAGTGAGGCTACAAATCCTGGAAAAAAGATGTAATGAAAAATGGGGAGAGAGAAGGAATTTCTCTCAGAGTTTGCCAGTCAGCCAGACATTGAAGATATCTGTTAGCAAAGCATATCTGTGCAGCTACAGCATGATCAGTTTCTGTCTAGCCCCTTATGGCAAATTCGGCCAGGCACACCAGCCTCTTAAAGTGTTACTTATTTTTGTTTCCCTTTTTTTTCTTTTTCAAAAAACAAACAAGCAAACAAACTCGTCAGTATCATTTTTATTCTAAACAAATTACATGCAAAACAATTCCTGCATTATTACTTATGTAATGTTATGCACAAATTTTTATATGTGAGAAAATGGGGGTAGAAAGGGCATGAGGAGGACTGTTAAAATGTGAATGATAAACTTTTCCTTACAGCATATTCCATTTCCTTCCTTCTCCCTGAATTCCCTGTCGAGGTGCTGCACAGAAAACTGTCCACCAGGTTCCTCCAGCTCCATCATTTGTGTACCAGGGCCTGGGTCTCTGCAAATGGTCTCCTGTCCATTCTGCAATGTTGTCAGTCCATCAGAGTTCTTTTTTGTTTTGTTTTGTTTTCTGTCTAACCCGCCATCTCCCTCCTTCAACAGTTCCCTGAAGGATTGTTTTAGGTAAGCCTTTAAATCTGGTACATTGCCCTACCAACATACCGTGCTTTTCGTAAACTGATGTCAGCAGATTTTCGTATGGTCCGATGTACTGTTTGATGGTTTGGCTCACTTCTTCATCGGTGATATGATTAGTATATATGATGTACAGTTTCTTGAGGAAACATTTCGTTTCCATGGCTCAGATTCGTGTAGCCAGCTCAGAACCCATGTCTCACATGTACACACGATGATAAAATATTCCAGAAGCCTGATGTTGTGTTTCATGGAGATGGCAGGACACTAAAACCTCCATGAAACAGGCAGGCAGCAAATGCGGATCACCACATTTTGTCTTGCAAACAGCACCATTTCAAGAGTAAACAGGTCAGTACCGATTTATTGATGTGGGTGTCCACGTGTTCATTTTGATGTGCACGTTGCAGAACCACTGACTGGCCTGTCCTTTGACAACACCAACCACTACCTGGTGACGTCAGGCGACAAACACATCCAGGTGATACACAATGTGCCTGGGTACCACTCCACCATCGCTGACCTGCAGGTGAAGGAGAAGAAGGCCACCAGTGCAGGGATGAGGGATCGAATCCGACAGCAGATTAAAGAGGCCAAGTGAGTCAGAACCATTTACCCCCAGATTGATGTTCCAGTGTGGAAGGTTGTAACCGTTTCAAGTCAATCTGAAGGGTTTTGGTTGCCATGAAACGGGACTCAGACAGTCCTTAGGGGTCTGTGAAAGTCTTGAGATTTCCCCCTCCCCCCCCCCCTCCTCCCCATTTCAAGACGTTACAAATCCTTTAAAGATGGAATTTAGTTAATTAGGGTACATCAGGATATATGAAATTTTTCATTTTCTGTGTTTGTCTAGTTTGTTTTGTTTGTTTTTTCTTATCAGATGAATTAGAGAAAAGGAAGACAACACAACTGAGGGATGCCGTTTGAAATGTGATTATCAGTAGGGTGAAAGTTTTCAACCTGGGGGTAGAAATCGGCCATTTAGAAGGTGCCAATTAAGGAACTTGTTTGTAAAGGTAAAAAAACATTTAGATGTTTCTGAAAATGTTGAATACTGTTGTGCATTTTTTACAGTGTTGTTGTTGTATGTTTTGGAGTGGTGGGGGGGAGGGGGGCGGTTGTTTTCTTCTGTTTTTTTTGTTGATGTGTGTTTGATATCTTGCATTGGAAAATAAGGATTCAATCAAAATTTCAAAAAGATATGAAGGTAAATATTCCCTGGCTTAGTTGCTGTCATTTGATTTAAGTATTGTTTCAATAATTTATTGTAATATTAACGTATTTAGAGAAGAAAAATATTTTAAGAGACATAGTCCTGGAACTTTACAGGAGAGCCTGTTTGAAACACAGTAGAGGCATCTGAGAGGCTACCAGAGTGCTTCAAAGATGTTTTTGTTCTGTTTCTGAGGGAATTTGCTCCCAAGAACATCTGAGCCATTGCCCCTGTACCTCATCGGATCCTGGTAGCCCCCGAATCCTGGCTCCATTTATGGTTTCCTAGGCGGAGGAGGAAATTTCACCAAAATATCAGTGTCAGTTATAGGTGATTACTTATTGTATTTGCTGGTTACATGTTTCATGAAGGGTTTGTTCCATCATAGTATACACCCCCAGTCTTCACTGTTTTCAGTTTTAAAGTCTTGTCATGGTGAAACCAAATTGTGTCTTGCCATACTCTCCATTTTATATCATGGAAATCTTGAGCACTTTTCCTCGGAAGAATGATATGTGCTGGGCTAGGCAGCAGACAAATACTTCAGAAGGGACCTATCAAAATGGTGGGAAGCTTGAACTGCATCTTGTTCTTGCACCTTAAGTTTACAGGGAGCCAGTGGAGTTCCTTTGATAATGGCGTCATGTTTTCTTTTTTTTTTCTTTTGTTCAGATTAGTGCAGATCTTAAACATCAGACTGGGTCAGAAAGAAGAACAAAAAACTAATGATGAAAGGAAAAGAAGCAGCAGCTTGTCTCTTACACTCATTATGTTTCCTCCACACTTCCCCCTCACCACCTTACCCACTTCTGCACCCCTCCCACCCGAAGGTTTGAAAGTATTGATGGTGAAAATGTACAAATTCAACAAAAGGAACGGGCATCACCATTTTGAGTCAGTAGCTTTGGGAAAGTTCGGTTTTGGACATTGTACTGAGTCAAGTGTGTAGATGGGAGTTCATCACATGATGTGATTTGTGTGTCTGTCTCCAGGGAGACCTTGGCGGCCATTCTGGGAGAAACCAATGATAGCGCGGCAGGAGCAAAGTGAAGAGCAGCAGCAATAGACAACAGTCTGCAGTCCATGTTCGGTGTTATTTGATTGACTGTGAGAAAGACGGAGAGAGAGAGAGAGAGGACAGGGGTTTTTAAGCCATGTTGACTGTTTTGTCATTAACAGTAAGGCAGATAGAACCGAATCGGTTCATGTTGATTGTTTCTTCATTACCATGAGAAGACAGGGACAGTTCCGAATAGTCCTTGTTGATTGTTTCTTCATTACCATGAGAAAGACAGTCAGTCATTGTTGTTACTTCATAATAGTGAGAAAGGTGTACAGGATAGAGTCAATTAGAGTTGTTAGTTTATGAACAGTGACAAAGGCAGGATGCAATCAGGCCAATGCAATTTCTTTAGTAGCGTTGAGAAAGAAACCAAGTTGTTACTTTAGTAACAGAGACAAAGACAGGACGCAGTCAGTTCATGTTGTTTCTTTAGAAGCATTAAAAAAAAAAAAGGATAGGACAGAGTGGAGCTGTGTTGTTCCGTTAACAGCAGGGAGAAAGACAGATAGGACAGAATTCCAGTTGTGTTGATTTTTACTTCATTGACTTTCTAATCACCAACATTTTATGTTTTTACCATGCATGAAGCTATCAAATTAATTTTTTTTAGAGTACCAGACAAACTCATTTAGATAATCTAAATCCAGGATATATTTTGAAAAAGAACTATTCCCACAATTCTGCAAGACCAAATCATACTCATGTTTTTCTCTTTCAAGAATGAAATCTGGCAGTGGAGGAAGTGTTCGATGTACAAGACTGTCTATGTATTGCTTGTGTTGATCGCTGACCACTGTGGCCACTGACCTGCTCTCTGAAAGGCTGGAATCCACCTCTTACATTGACACCAACTCTTCGCTTGCTGGTCATCTCACTCATTAAAGGTTGAAGTGGGTAGTGCAAAAACATCCCTACAGAAAGGCAGGTGGTAGAGAAGCCTTGTGTTCTCCACTCCCGCCGTCGTGAATCAATTGCAAACACTCCTCTACAGGAGGGAGGGTGGTAGGGTAGGCTGGTGTTCTTTATTTTCCTTCGACGTAAGCATTTTGTCTGCATTAAATCAGTGGCTTTAATCTTCACTGAACAGAGAATCAAGTTATTTGATGCTCCTTCCTCTCCTTCCTCCTTCCTTATACACACACACACACACACACACACACACACACACACACACACACAACCTCTCTCACTCGCTGTCTCTCTCTCCTCTCTCTCTCTCTCTTTCTATCTGTCTCTCTCATAAAAACACACGCTAAATGATCTGAAGCCAAAGACAGGGAGGAGTAGTGGGCAATGCCAACAGAGCTTGACAGACAAACACTTTTGAAGCGCGCTTCGCTGTGAAACCTCGCAGTACAGTTTTTTTTTTCTCTCAGAAGAAGGCATACCCAAGCACACAGATTCAGCATAAACAACAATCACAGGGAGAAGAACAAGTGAAAGTACTTAACTGAACTGAAAAGACGACTGTCAATGAAATGGGAAGATATCAAGGATGCACACACTGTGTGGACATGTCCCGCTGACAGTGTCACTGATTTGATTTTTGCCAGAACAGCTTGTTTCCTTATTTACATAAGGCTGGAATAGTCCATTGCCTAAGGTCTGCTGCACTCGTGAGTAACAGTACAGTTTGTGTCTGAAGTGAAGTTCATCAAATACATTTCATTTGTAAAGACCAGTCAGTCAGCATGTCCACCCCCAAACACTCGCTGCCCAACCCTTTCGATTCTGGTGCTGAAGCCCTGTCTACAATGGCCCTAAGAGCTACAGGCTAACTGGGCGTTCATCTCGCCATTCATGAGGCCACCTCAGGGGATGGGTGCTGGGATTGGATTGAATATCTTGCATGCTATGCATACATACATATCCTACGTTCTGACTGACAGGATTCACAAAAACTACTGTCATAGAAAAAGTATGCTGACTGAAAGTGAGTGGTTTTGTGTGTGTGTGTGTTTGTTTGTTTGTTTGTTTTTTTTTTTTTTTTTTTTTTTTTTTGGGGGGGGCAGATCAGGAGGAGGAGCATGTATCTAGATTCCCTTTGTCCATGCGTGTCCCATTGAACAGTACATCTTGTGTGCACATTGAGCATCTTTCTGGCAGCTACAGTGCGTTCCATGAAATGTGTGTGTCTGTGACAGTGTGGACTGAACAGGGGTCATGATTATACAGTCTGTGTACAGTGTGTGTGTCTCTGTGGCTGGTAGAATGTCGGCACCATGCTGTATTCTTTTCATGTTTGTTCCTTATCATTTCATGATTTTTTTCTTCCCACATATTTGTCAGTGAGGATGTGGGAAACAGGGGTGACAAGGACTTAGAATGAAGATGATTATGTGGAGATCGGTTAGACAGATTTATTGGTTAATGGGATGAGGAAATACCAAGTTGGATAGATTTGTTTTGATTAATACAAGATGTAAGATTGTATAAACTGGAATTCTGATGAATAAGATTAGGGGATACAAGGTTAGGTAAATGCATTCTGATTGATGAGACGAAGAGGTCAATTTGATAGATTTGTACTGAAGATTTGTACTGATTAATGAGGTGAGGAGGTTGTTCAAAAGATAACTTGCGTGCGAGTGAATTGGATCAACAAGTAATTGTGGCTGGTCTTAGAAATGTTTCTGCTACAACTGAAGAACGCATCGTAGAGTACAAACTGAGAATGACTACATAATACATGGCACAAGTTGCTGCTTGGGTTGCAGTGACTGAACTGTCATGAAAAATGCAGGTATCCCTGTCAGTTCTGAAGCCTTTCTATGTGTGACTTTTACCTTTACATTTACCTTTATTATCTTTTTTACATTTGAGCCCTGCTAAAATAACAAGAGAACTAATTGACAAAGTTTGTACATCTGCATCAATGGAAAGAAAATTTATTTCATTTTATTAAAATGTTGGTTTAATTGGAATACACAGCTCATGAGGCTCAACAGTCCATGAAGTCCTTGAAATTTGAAATGCCCTTTTCAAACCCTCAAGAGATCTTCAAAAATTCTCATCATAAGCAAGGTCTGTGTTCTTGAATTTTTTTCTTAAGCAAAATTAGGAGAAACAGGAAAGTTATCAGATCAAGACCACAGTCCTGAGAAACACTGCTTGAATGATCAGAATCATATCACTGATCTGACCATTGGTTTGTGGGCAACACGTTTCACAATTGTGACACACAGTATAAGCTGCATTTCCCTGCCATGGCATTAGTTTTATCCGTACAAGTCCTGTAAGATTTTATTGACAGAATTTTATGAACTCTGCAGGTACGTTTGAATGAAAATTTCAAAGTGAAAAGCCTGATGGCCATATGAGGAGGAAACTGTTAAAGGTTCACCGTGTCTAGGCCATAGCAGTATGAAAAATGGAGACCATCTCTGCCCTTCCACTGCTTTATTAACCTTCCCTGATCTGAATCAAGTACCCATTTGCTGTTTGGTGGACAAAGAGTGTTTCTCAAGCCTTACAAATCAGAGACCCACGAGGGGGGGCCGGAATAGCTCAGTTGGTAGAGCGCCAGACTCGTGATCCTGGGGTTGCGGGTTCGAATTTCGGTACAGGGGGATTTTTCCCTCAGAGTTAACATTGGTTCTGACTCCACTCCCCATAGAGTTCTTCGAATGAGACTATAAACCGAGGATCCATGTGTGAACGCATGCACAACATCTTGAACACACGTAAAATCCCATCACCAACTTTCAGAAGAGAAGGCCAGTTTGGCCGTTGGTATGGATGACACATTACACATAGCATGCACCTTCCCCGAAAATGGAGTATGGCTGCCTTAATGGCGGCGGATATAAAAAACGGTCATACACACAAAACTCTGCTGCCTGTTTATACAGGCAGTGTCCGCAGGAGTATCAGCCTGCGTACGCAGAAAGAAAGAAAGAAAAAGAGCCACGAGGGGGTTGAACTCGGTGTCAACTCAGCAGGCAGACAGACACTTTGACCACTTCACTGCAGGCCCCTCTGTTCCTAATTCAAGTAAATGAAATTTAAAACAAGATTGTAAGTTAACGAATTATTGTGTATGGTGGACTGTTTCGGATGTTGGTCAAATTGTAGTTACATGTTGGGAACAAGAAATGATCAGAGTGGATGAATATAATGATATCTATGAATGTGAAATGAAATTTCTTGTGTCAGTCACAAATGGTTTTTAAAGGGTTTGATTGTCCTCTGTGTTTAGTTCTTTAATTTATTTACTTATTTATACATTCAATGCTTGACGACTTTGTGTTCCTCTTACAGCATGAATCCCAAATCTTAATCTCATCGCAACAAAAGGTACGTCAAGTGTCACTTTGGTCATTTTTAGGTTATAATGTGAATGAAAACTTTAAGAACTTAACTTTAGGTTATTTCACAACAAAATTACAAACTTCTAGAATTGGTTGTTCAGTGATCAACTGTTTTTAGAAATTGGGTTTTAAAGGTTATCTGGCTGAATGCTCATGCATTCACATACGCAGTCTTACACTCCCAGATCTGTCAAAAATATATGGCGTCATTTCATTCCCTTGTGATGATCATTCGATAGGATATTTTCAGGTGGTGTTTCTTTACTTCTTTTTTTAAACTGATGTAAAAAAAGTAAACACAGTACTTGTATATGATGCAGACAACACATGGATAATATTTGTGTTAGTTTGGTCATATATCTTCTATTGTATGTAAACACTAAATAGGTGAAGAACAAAGATCTCAGTTACTATTATGTATATGGATTTTGGCTTTGCTTTTTATTTTGACACTTTCCAGTTTTTGAAAATGCTTCGCACATTCTAACACAACAAAGGGAGTACTGACAGTATTGATTGTGAAAATGATGATTAAAACCAGATATTTGTAAAGTGTATATTTCAGATACCTACTCATGGCACTTTACAAATTACGCTTCAGCTAGCTCACATTCAACCATTCTTTAATGCATACTTCATATGTTAAGTGGGAATAAGCATAATACCCATGGCCTGAATTCTTCCCATTAATCAATGTTAAAATTTATGGAAGACATGTGTTTTCAAGTCTGTCTGAACTTGTGGGAGAACCCGAGAGATGGATGCAGTTAGTTCCATGAACTGAACCTTGGAAAGAGAATGACCTGCAGCAGAAATTGGCCCATGATTTACAAGTGTTTTTACGCAGAAGCATAAGCATTGACATCCATAGGAAAGCACTTACTCTAAAATTGCAATTAAAATTATGTTGCCTGCCCATTTTCTCCATTTTTGATTGTTGTTGTTTGTTTGGTTGTGTGTGTGTGTGTGTGTCTGTGTGCTAAAATTGCTTATTAAAATCGTTGAATGAACTCAGAATGTAAACTTCAGAAAAAATTCATAAGTGTTCATCTGTTGATAAGAGGAGACAAAAGCAACATAATTCAGTTTAAGGATACAAAAACAACATAATTCAGTTCAAGTTTCTCTGCTGATTTGGTTTGTCTTCTGTTGGCAAAAAAAAAAAAAAACCCTCTCATCTTTCTGACCTTGCCTTTAGAGGTAATTTAAAGGAACCCAAGTTGGCAATCCTTTTGTCATAGAACTGAATTTGAAGGCAGAGGAAGGGGGGGGGGGGGGGGGGGGTGTTAATATTTCATTCTGGCAAGGAGGTTACGTTTTCGCCTGCGTCTGTTGGTATGTTTACCTGTCTGTCACCAATATCATGCAAATGATTTTATTGAAATGTGGCAAAAAGATGGAATGTGACCCAAGGGCAAACCCATCAGAGCTTGGTCAGGATCCCAGTCAAAAGGCAGATCCAAAAATTGTTGGTGGAGGTCTGCACTGTTCAACTATCCTTCAAGTTTGTATTGATTGCAGTGTTGATCGTCTGATGGGAAGACATGACATGTTTTTGTCTAGACCGTTGTCCACAGTGTTATGTGCTATAGAAGGCATGCCTCATGTGGTTGGATGTTGAAGGGTTCTGACGTAAGTTGAAGGTATGCTCGCACATGGCTGTGGTATCTGCACATTTATTTGCATTGCTGACAATACGCATGTGTTTGTATTAGCCATTGTTTAGATGCGTATTTGTATGAGAGCTGATCTTACGCATTGGTTTTACCTCAGACAAGGTACCACCCATCTTTGTTTTTAGGAAAGTGGTTAAAATTTATAGATTTTTAAAGGAGTATGTTTGTTAAATGCTTGACCATTGCTTATGTGGTTGAATGTTCTTTTGAATAAAAGAAATGGGAACTGGGTGAGGTACGTTTTTTAATTATGATCCTATGATGTGACCAGTTGCTGTGCTTTGTGCCAATAAAAGCCTCCCTGCCTATAAGCTGTCTTTTGACTTGTATCTTTTTCCTGGCTTTAACACAGAAGTGCTTGATTTATGTTCCTCATCCCTTTTCTCTTTCCTTGCCCCCACCCTTGTCTCCATCTGCTGAGGGAGAATTTTGGGATGAGATTGTCAAACAAGAAGTAAAGCCGTCAGTGCTCATGTGTGCAGAAGAGTGAGGAATGTTGAAAAGAGGAAACACAAAAAAACTACTGTCAGCTGCGCATCCACACATAGCTGCCAATCCTCACAGATTTTTCAGGAATTTCACTATTTGAAAAATTAATCTCAAAGTGTAGATTTTCTCTAACAATATGATGTCTCAGGGTCATTTTTTTTTTTTAAAGAACTGATACACTATTGTAGAATAAAACCAACTTAATGTTCTGTGAATGTCAGCAGCTAGAGACTTTTAAAGCCCAATATTCATTAGTTAAAGGGGGTTTAAAACACCTACAGTTCAAATAGCCCCTTTAATCACCTGTTTCCCCAGTTTGACTCCAGAAGGTTGATGCCTATGTCCACAGAACACCCACTCCTACACCCATGCTCCTGTCACTCGCCTGTTTAGATATGTGATTTGCAATCCATTACACAACAGTCATCCAACTCCACACACATCACAAGGCGCTAAACACCAGGTTTTAAAAGTTCATTTCCCCCCAGTATCTCCTCTTCTCCCATTTTCAAACACAGCACTGGTGGGGTTTATTATTCCGTCCGTTCACAGGTAATATTTCACTTTACATTCCTCCTGGGGTCCGTTCATCACAAATATCGGTACCTTCATCCTTTTCATTCAATCACGAACGTCTATGGTGGACATCATACATGTTTCCACCTACCCTTTTCGCTTGGTTTCTGCAGAGCATAACTCTATGGCGAACTCGACTTCGCCTCTGCACCTTTGGACAGCATACCCACTATCTGGCTGTCTCTGGCTGTTCCTTCCGACATCTTTCTGGCAGGGGGGGGTATGGCTCCCGTAGCTCACCCGACTCTCCCTCCAGTCACAGCCTCGTCTATTTCGCTACTGCTACCATAACGGCGTAGCTAGAAAACAAAAAATAAGCTATGATGACTATACTGCCCACAGTTAGCAGCAATCCAACATAAACACTTTTACAAAATAATTTCGATCCCAATTTCACGATCGAAATGGATAAAAAATGAAAACAAAGACTGGAACTTTCATAGTTCCTTAAAATTGTATCAAATACTTACTCTTGTCTGAATCATTCCCTCAAATTCAAAATACATGCGTAAGCATGTTACAGACTCATGTCTGTTTTAATTGGGCCTGACAGTCGGCGGCCTCTTTTCCATTCAATCAGCGCTGTTGCTCGAATCTCTCTCCACACTCACTTCCAGTGTGTTTAGCTTTTTACCCAATTTTTTAAACACAGCTCACATTCAAAACAAAAGAAGTGACCTGCCTTTTTAGAACGACAATCCTACGCCGTTTCCTTTTCACACATTTAACTCCCTTCACTCGCGCTTAACCTTTCAATACACAGGCGCTTAAAACTTTTCTTTCCATGTGCCTGACACCCCCCTTCCGGGACAAGATTTATCCTACAGGAGAAATCTTGCAGGAAGTTATGCTCCAAGAAATCCAACAAAAAGATCTATGTACATGAAACACCTCAATCCTTTACATTGAAGGAATCATACAAAGGAACATCATAGGTCATCAATACATTGTCAAAATAGAAGCCATGAACCAAGTCATCCAAATGAGTAGTTGTAAAAATTACTGACACCCATCAGAAGCCAAAATGAAACCTGCCATATGACATTCATATTACCACCAAGAATGACCAAAACTAAGACCATGCCAAAACCACTGCAATAGTCAATTCTTTGTTGCACTCCACACAAAAAAAATACATGTTACATTCACCCATCAATATCCAAACATCACACCATTAAAGATATCCATCATAATAGATTGATTGTCTTATACAATGGCATGACAATACAAAATCTGCCAAGACTCATGATACAATGTCAAAATAAGACAGTAGCAAAACCCACAAATTGCCACAGTGCAAATGCAAAAAATGAACTATAGCACCATAAGAACATCTGCCATGGACTCCATATAAAATTCCTCAAATTATTCCAAGCACACAAAGCAAAATCCTTTACATTTAAAAAAAACCACCAATGCCAGAAAAAACAATCCATCCAAAAATTGAACAATACTCTTTCAATGTCTTATACAAAATATGTTGCATCTCTTATTTCTTACACAAAAAAGGTAACAGCATCCTGAAAAATGTATCAATAGAATAAGAAAAAGACAACAGTACAGTAAACTATTTTTCTCACATAATGTTCTTGAGAAAAATACAAAACCATACAGCAAAACAAAAAAAAAGAGATTTCACTGACGTGACAGCAAGTCCGCAAAAGTATTTGAACTTCCAGCGATAGGCTGCACTGAAAATTTTGTATTCCTGAATACTGAGAGCCCAACGCAAAAGTCTGTGTTTTTTTTAGTCTTTGACGCTTGTAAAAATGTAAGTGGACGATGATCCGTCTGGAGGACAAAAGTTCTCCCTGTCAGAAATCTGGAAAACTTTTCCAGTCCCCAAACCAAAGCCAAACACTCTCGCTCAATCGTGGAATACTTCTCCTGTGCCTGCGAAAACTTTTTACTGGCAAACTGCACAGGATGAAGAACTCCTGCCTTGTCCTGCAAAAGACAAGCACCCATGCCTTTGCTACTAGCATCTGTGCGTAGAATGAACTCCTCAGAGAGGTTAGGTAGTAACAGAACAGGAAAACCATTCAGTATCCTCTGTACTTCATCCAAACTCTCCTGACATTCCTCAGACCAAAGTACCTGACGACACTTATCTCCCTTTGTCAAATCTGTGAGAGGGGCAGTGATAGCAGCGAAATGAGGAACATAGCGACGATAGTACGACAAGAGTCCCAGCAAAGAACGAACCTGCTTTTTTTTTGTTTTTAGGACGATCAATAGCAAGAATCTTCTCAACCTTCTTTGCCTCAGGCCGAATATGACCAACAGAAATCATATGACCTAAAAACTCAAGCTCTTGATATCCTGCCTGCACCTTTGAAGGTCTAGCTGTCAAGCCAAACAATCTCAGACGACTTAACAATAACCTCAAGGAACTGAGAAGTTGCTGCCAGGACTTAGCCGCCAAAAGAATGTCATCAAAAAAAAAATGACTGCGGAAAAACTCATGCAGCTTCAGCTTACGCATCATCCGAGCAAAAGTCGCCGGAGCATTCTGTAACCCAAAAGGCATGCGAGTCCATTGAAATAGACCAAAAGGAGTCTGAAAAGCAGTCTTAGGCTTATCCTCTGGCAACATCGGAATCTGCCAGTAACCTTTTGCTAGATCCACTTTCACAAAGTACCGACCATGAGAAAGTTGACAAAGCAAATCTTCAATATCTGGAATCGGTTCAGAATCAAAAACCGTAACCTTGTTCAGAGCCCGATAATCTATACAAAAACGAACAGAACCATCCGGTTTTCCTACGAGGACAACTGGAGAACTGTATGGGGAAGAAGATGCTTCAATAACACCTAAGCGTAGCATGACATCAATCTCCCTCTGAACAATTTCCCTTTAGCAAAAGGTAATGGGTAAGGTTTGATTCTTACAGGTACATCTGTAGTCACATGTATTGAATGAGGTTCAACCTGATCACCTACCAGGAGTATCTGTAAGTACATCACTGAACTCTTCCAGTACAGATAACAACTGTGTCCGCTTAGTATCAGACAAATCAGGATTCACCTTGACATCATGAAAAGTCTCACCTTTGACTGACAAAGTGGGTAAGGTAACACAATCACCTTCCGTATCCTGCACAACACCAATGCAGCAGGACTGAACAGAAGACACACACTCGACTGGAGTGTCACAGGAATAACACCTTTCCCTGTACGTACCCTATCTGTACCCTGACTAGGCACAACACAGTCTACAGGTAGAAAATCAGAAACACAAGATCCTGACACAATACCTGATGAAATAGAATGATCCACACTGACATTGATTGCAACATTTGTCCTGTCCACACAACTTGAGCATGTTAATGTGGAAAACCTTGCTCTTGCCATGCATATCAATGCGGTAGTTGACTGGAGAACATTTCTCTTGAACCATAAAAGGACCTTCCAGGGCAACTTTAAGCTTATTCTGTTCATCACTCAGTAGAACAAGAACTTTGTCACCAACCTTCAGAGTACGAAAAGAACTTTTCCTGTCAGCGTAAGTCTTGTAAGTATGTGTTTGAGTGTCCGCTGTCTGTTGCGCTTGCGCACAACTGTCAAGTATCCTGTTGTGAAGGTCATGTACATACTGATATACATTTCTGTCCTCAGAAGAAACAGGAAAACCTGACCATCTATCCGCTAAGATAGAAAGTGGACCACGAGGAGAATGTCCAAAAAAGGAGTTCAAATGGGGAAAACCCCAAAGTGGCATTCGGCAACTCCCGATAAGCAAAGAGTACTGCAGGAATGTACCTATCCCAATCCTTTGGACGGTCACGACAGACTTTCCTCAACATCGTCTTTAAAGTCCCGTTAAACCGCTCTACCATCCCGTTGGACTGCGGATGATAGGGAGTGGTAGTGACAGAGGAATGGATAGAAGACGGTAAATCTCCTTCATCAGATCAGACACAAACTGAGTCCCACAATCAGTGAGTATCTCAGATGGTAAACCAAACCTCGAAAATATTGTCAACAAAGCCTCAGCCACACTCACAGTATCTATGTGCTTCAGTGGAACAGCCTCCGGAAATCGAGTAGCTGTGTCCACAAGAGTCAATACATACCTGTGTCCTGAAGACGAAACCTCGAAAGGGCCAACAAGATCCATAGCCACTTTCTCAAACGGAACAGAGACCAATGGCATCTTATGCAAAGGCGCACATGGTACTCTGTTACGGGAAACGGTTCTCTGACAAACATCACAAGACCGACAATAGTCTGTGACAGAACGAGAAACTCCAGGCCAAAAGAACGAAACAAGAACACGCTGAAGCGTGCGCTTGACACCACAGTGACCAGCGAAAATCGCATCATGCGCAGTATGAAGAACAACTGTACGCAAATCCTCGGAACACAACCTGACGTACAACCTCACCTTATCAGGAAAAAAAAAACACAAAAAACACCATTAATCAACTTGTAGGTAGGATTAGTCAGTGGGGAAGGTAAATCAGTGACAACTGAAGAGTACAGGTGTGTCAAAGTACTGTCCTTACTTTGCATAGTAGCCAGTTCTGTCGGAGTGACATCAAAAATGGTCAAGTCCGGTACAGGTAATGGTACTAGTGGCTGTTTGTCCTTAAGTACTTGTTGCCTAGTACTAACACCACAAGGAATGAAAGAACCACCAGTCCCTGAACTGACTGAAGCAACTCCAGGCAAGTTACCAGGATCAAGTCTGTGACTGGATTATCAATCACACAAGCCTTGACCTGTCCTTCAAAATAAGGAGTACTGACCTGAACAACCGCTAGTGGAAAAACCTCAATCTTACCACCGAACGATCGACACTGCTGCTGCTCACCAGTGAACTGTTCTGGCAACACAAATGAGCGGCGTACACCCGCTGTAGTACAACCTGTGTCCCTGAGAATAGAAGCATGGAAACCATTGACTGTCCCTGACTCAACTAACAAACCCTCAGTATTTGTATGAGACACCATAGTATGTGCAGGTTTACTCTCTGTTTGGGTAGGGTTATTAGTATTGATACTAACTCCTGCAGATTCATCTGGGTACGGACAATCACGGACCAAATGAAACGTGCAATGACACCGGTAACACCCAACCTCTGAGAGGTTAGTGTTGTTACCTTGACCACGACCACGACCACGTCGCGCGCGGTAACCGTGAACGTACTGACGATGACCGCCTCTTCCACGGTTAGCACCGTCGCCTGTCTGAGCAGCCTGCTGTCCTGTAAAGGAAGCAGTCTGGGTCAGCACGGTACTGAAAATTTTGCGAACCTTGAGCACCTCGGTAAGTGCCTCGACCGCGATAAGGACGTGCGTTCGAAGATCCTCGACCTGCATTCGGATTTTGGTACGAAGGGAAATGGGGTTGACACATTGTGTCTCAAAGACCGAGTCAGAAGCCTTTCGACTGAAAGTCTTATCCGGATGCGCTGTTTTGTATTGTTCAGCAAGTGCGCACATTTCTTCGGCACTGGCTACCGAACGCTCTTTCAGAAAGACAGCCAAATCTTTCGAACGCTGTGCAAAATCTGTTCTCGTAGCAACAGATCGCGAAGTGGTTCAAAGTCTTTCTGAATCTTCGAAAGCTCTATCCAGCGATCCAAAAAGTGCGCAACCCTAATCAGGTAGGCGGAAAATGATTCTCCCTTTTCCGGTCTGACCGCACGAAACTTTTCCGAAAACCGTCTGCGGTGCACTGGTACCGTTTCAGTAGTTCACTCTTGAGATCGTCCCAAGACAAAGTGTCCTTAGCGGCCAAAGAGTGGTACAACGTGAGCGCACTACCTTTAAATAAAGGCGCGACATATAATACCCATTTGTCCTTGGGCCATTCGCACGTAGTCGCATGATTTTCAAATCGGTAGAGGAATGCGTCTATCTCATCTTTTGACTCATCAAAGACCGGAAGTTTTGGTATATATGGCGTCCGTCCGGAAAACGGGTTTGGAATCACTGGAACCCTGCTGGTTAGTACCACACTCACACCAGACGCTGACACTTTCGCTAACTCTAGTTCAATTTTCTTCCTTTGAAGTTCTAAATCCATAGCTTTCATATCCTTTTCATGTTGTCTCTCTTTCTCTTTTCCTGTCTCTCTTTCTCTCTTTTCCGCTTCTCTCTCTCTTTCTCTCTGCCTCTCTTTCTCTTTTTCCTGTCTCTCTTTTTCTTTTTCAGTGTCCCTTTCCTTCTCCCTCTCTCTTTCTCTCGCACGCTCTGCGCGATCATTACACTGCTTAACATAGTCCACTAAGTCAGCACCATCAAGACCTAGCGTCTTACCCTGAGACAGGTAAACGTCGAATTCAGACATTTTGATGAAATATTTTTCAAAACAAACAAACAAAAACATACAACGATGATATTAAAGCTTTCCGATTATTAAAATTTCTCACACTCACCACATTCACTCACAACATTTATAATAAATACTATGAACTAATGAAGTACACTAAACGCAGAAAATACCGTCAAATTGAAAAATGACCCACTCGGTAGAAACCAATAAATACAAACAATCAATCAATCAGTCAGCATCAAGTAATACATTAAAATAAATCAATAATAAACACCAGATAACAATCAAGATAAACAAATCAATAATCAATCACCGCCCGCATTCATTCAATACTTGCAGTTCTTTAATCGGACAACCACAACTGAAAAGATAAACCATCCACTGGCATCTAATCACGTGGTATTGGAGCGAGGGAGAAAAAAACTGAACTCAAACCATAGAAAGTGAAAGAAAACTCAAAATCTACGGAAGGCACTTGTATCCTTCTCCAACGCCATGTCCCTTCGCTACAGACAAGCGAAAAAAGAGGTTGGAGCTAGGCAGCCTATGGGATAGGGGACAAAAACAAAAAAAAAAATTCCTTACCAGAGTCAGAAATAAAGTCAAAGAAGATCACTCACCCACCAAAACCTTTCACACACAAAAAAAAAACAACTTAAAACATGATCAATTAA
Source organism: Conus betulinus (assembly GCA_016801955.1). Classification (NCBI taxonomy): domain Eukaryota; kingdom Metazoa; phylum Mollusca; class Gastropoda; order Neogastropoda; family Conidae; genus Conus; species Conus betulinus. The sequence goes on along the minus strand of JADBJO010001778.1, from coordinate 3,314 downwards.
AACAATGAAAACACAGCAAACATCTAAAAGGGGGAAAGAATACACTCACTAATCAAAGACCCTACTTAAGATATGAGGATGAGTAAAGTACAAACTAGAGAGGTGCTTATGGTAAAGAGTAACTAGAGAGAATGAAGTTAGAAAACAGCAAAAGTAGACAGAGTGGAAAAAAACCAGAATAGTAAGAGAAAGTAAGACAGGAAATAGAAAACCCTCTGGACAACCCTATTGGTTATGCCCACCCGTAAAACTGGCGACGGGGATACACACTCAACTACTATAGAAAAAGAAACGAAGATCCACTACAAATTACCTAGAGGAACTTTTGAGGGGGGGGGGGGGGGGGGGGATGAAACTGTTCACAGAATAAGTGGGGAAGAAACCAAAACAAAATTAAATCATCAGTAAAAGTAAAGAAAGGGGTTTTTAAAACAAAATTATACCCAAAATATTCAAATTTAAAGTGGGGGTTTATAAGTTTAAATAATGTGATCCAAATAAGAGTAAGTATATAATGAGGGCTGGTCACCTAAAAGTACCAATAGTAAACAAATCCAAAATAAACAATATTATGAATAATAAGTAGTAAGTAAAGAAAAAGAGTAATAAAAGGATATAATTCAACCCTCTCAATAATAGAACAAGAGAATAATAAAAAGTAATGGAAGGGGATCAAGAAGAAGGGGTTTACATCAAAATCTTTACAAGATATAAATACAAAAGACAAAAGAAGAATAAGAAAAGTACAAAATTTATCCAATACAGTAATCAAGTATGGGACTTTACATGATAATTATTTCAATAGAGAAAAAGACAAAGAGAGGGGTGTAAATGGAAATCAATCAAGTGTTCCCACACTAATACATAGGCAGTTCAAAACATCTTTTTTTTTTCAGAATGGGGTGAGGGAAATCATTCAAACAAGGGGAGGGTAGTTCAAAATCGGGGTCACCACTTGTCAAGCTGCTGATTCACGCATAAATATTTGCACATGCATGCATGAATACAGCCAATACTCCATTACACAACAGTCATCCAACTCCACACACATCACAAGGCGCTAAACACCAGGTTTTAAAAGTTCATTTCCCCCAGTATCTCTCTTCTCCCATTTTCAAACACAGCACTGGGGGGGTTATTATTCCGTCCGTTCACAGGTAATATTTCACTTTACATTTCTCCTGGGGTCCGTTCATCACAAATATCGGTACCTTCATTCCTTTTCATTCAATCACGAACGTCTATGGTGGACATCATACATGTTTCCACCTACCCTTTTCGCTTGGTTTCTGCAGAGCATAACTCTATGGCGAACTCGACTTCGCCTCTGCACCTTTGGACAGCATACCCACTATCTCTGGCTGTCTCTGGCTGTTCCTTCCGACATCTTTCTGGCAGGGGGGGGGTGGCTCCCGTAGCTCACCCGACTCTCCCTCCAGTCACAGCCTCGTCTATTTCGCTACTGCTACCATAACGGCGTAGCTAGAAAAACAAAATAAGCTATGATGACTATACTGCCCACAGTTAGCAGCAATCCAACATAAACACTTTTACAAAATAATTTCGATTCCCATTTCACGATCGAAATGGATAAAATGAAAACAAAGACTGGAACTTTCATAGTTCCTTAAAATTGTATCAAATACTTACTCTTGTCTGAATCATTCCCTCAAATTCAAAATACATGCGTAAGCATGTTACAGACTCATGTCTGTTTTAATGGGCCTGACAGTCGGCGGCCTCTTTTCCATTCAATCAGCGCTGTTGCTCGAATCTCTCTCCACACTCACTTCCAGTGTGTTTAGCTTTTTACCCAATTTTTCTAGCAACTTCACCCTTCCACCACCTTCACCTTCCATAACCTGAATCAGCAGCTGAGTGGACAAGAGGGTTTTCAAGCCATCAGAATCTTACCTCAAAAGTGATTTGAACTTGCTTCAATCAGCTCCAGTGCAGAACCTCAAACCATTTGACTGCAGGTCATTTAGCTCTGGAGCAAAAAATAGATCATGAAAAGTATCAAATTTGGTAGACATTTATACTTTGGATAATAGCTTTTAACCCTTTCAGCCCTGACTTAGCGACTAGCTGTGTGACCTTCCCAACCTGGTATGTTTCAAGAATGGGATTGCATTTACTCTGAATGGGCACATGAAAAGGGCACACAGCTACAGAAATATAATTTTTCTGTGTAGAGTTTTCATTGTGTTTGAATTATCCAGTGAAACATGGTTCTTTGATAAATCAGAGCTGAACAGATTCTTCATCACTACCTTGTGTTCGGACAAGTTGTATTATAACTGTGTCATAGTAGTTTTTTGTTTTCCAATTATGTGAATGTATATGGTTTTTGTTTATGAATTTGTTGAGTTAATTGCTAAAATCATCCTCAACGATTTCATCTGAAACGTGTCTCACTGTAATGTTATTACACTGGCTCATGGTGTCAGGAGAAAAAATTCACCAAATCATTTGAAAGTTGCTTATTCAAAGCAGCACCTTGTACAAGAAGGAAAAAGCTTTATAGTTCTTTCCCTACATCAATTACTTATCCATGGAATGAGGGTTAAATGTGCTATACTGGCACTAAGATGGACGTCCAATCTCAAGTTGGGTGCAGGCAGCCATACAAAGTTCTTGTGCACTGATCAGAGGTTGGGCGCCAAAAGGGAGTTAATCATTTTCCATGTTTGGAAAAGGGTTCTTCTGCAACGGACCATTGATTTGGCACAGTTGAGTTTAAAAAGGTTGACAACATTTCCACAAAAAAGTGGGGGAGGAGCGAGGTTAATCAACTGATGAGGAAAACAAAAAACAAAAAAAAAAAAACCCATTAAAATGATGATATCAAAAATCAAAGTCATGAAGGAGCCATGATTTTTCAAAATGTCGGCATATGTTCCTGACTTCATTCATTGCCTCTCTTCAGTGTTTGCCATGTCTGTCTGATTTGGAGGAGAGGTGTGTGGGGAGCTTCCATTTCCCCCCTCCATCCCTTTGCCCCCCAACTAAAACAAAAAAAAAAAAAAAAAAAACCCTGCTCTGTGCCATCCTGTTCACCATCTGCTGTGATGCGTCACTTTGTGTCAACTCTCTCTCTCTCTCTCTCTCTCCTCTCATCATCATCATCATCATCATTATCATCATCAAACAAGTGGTGAGAAGCTTCCAGTCCCTAAGAGGTGAATAGTAACACACAACCAGAATGAAGCCTGTCAGTTGACTGTGTTGACTAACGGTCATTCTTAACTTTTATGATAAACCTAGAAAAAATAGTATGACAGAAACGGACGAAAAACAGAGCATAAGATAAC
>JADBJO010001777.1:373602-379232 GCA_016801955.1 Conus betulinus | reverse complement strand
AGCGGGATGAGAGAGAGGGAGGGAAGGGGAAGGACGGAGAGAGAGAGGGGAGAGAGGAAGGGACTGGAGCGAGAGAGGGCGGGAGGGGACTTTTGAGAGGGAGAGGGAGCGAGGGAGAGGGGACGAGTGAGGAGGAGGGGAGAGGAGAGCTCAGAGAGAGAGAGACAGAGCAGAGAACCCAGAGGAGACCGCGGGAGAGAGACGAGGATGATGAAGGGGCCGAGACCGACGAGAGAGAGAGAGAGAGAAGAGAGGAGAGAGATTTTCCGAAGAATGGACTTTCCATCAGCGTCTAGCAGTGAAGGTTGAAACATGAAAGGTGCCTGATAATGAAATACAGGAGGAGTGAGGGAAAAGAAGAAAACACAAGAAAAATAAGCAAAAAAAATATCTTATCCAGAGAAAAAAAAACGGAAAGAAAGAAAAGAAAGAAAAGGGGGTGGCGACCCAAGAAAGGCAGAGAAAGAAGACAGCAGACAGAAACAAAGAAAGAACCACAAAGAAAAAACAATCAAGAAAAAAAAAAAAAAAACAAGAGCAAAGTGTATAAACGTAACCCCAGTTTACCGTGAATACAACGTGAGAATTCCATAAAGAGGGGGAAAGAAAAAACCGAAAAGGGGAAAAAAAAAAGAAAAAACTTGGGCGGTGGTTGTTTGTTTGTAACCGTTATAATGGACTTCTATTTGTAAAACATCGGGCATCATCTGTGACCTATAATGAACATTACTTACAAATTTTCAGAAAGATCGGCCGAAGAACTTTCTGAGATTTTTCATCAAGAAGAAAACCATATGGGCGTTAGTAACGGCTTCGATAACCGGTAAACGTAAACATCGGGCATCTTCCGTGACCCATAATTGAAACACACCTACAAATTTTCAGAAAGATCAGCCACCTTAACTTTCTGAGATATTTCCAAAAAAAAAAAAGAAAAAAACCGTTATGGGTCGTTATAGCCGTTTACTAAAGGCTGATAACGGTAAACTAAAACATCGAGCATCATCAGGGACCCATAATCAGCATACCTACGATTTTTTTTTTAGAAAAGATAGGACAAGTACTTTCTGAGGATATTCCATATAAAAAGCCGAGAAAAAACCCGTTTTATGGGCCGTTTTATAGCTTGTTAGGAGTAACGGCTATAACGGTAAAACTTAAAACGTCCGGGCATCATTCCGTTGGCCATAATGAAACATACCTACATATTTCAGAAAGATCGGCCAAGCACTTTCTGAGATATTTCATAAAGAAGAGACAGAAAAGAACCGTAAGAACCTTAAGGGATTAGTATAGCTGCTAGTAACCGGCTAATAACGGTTAAAATTAAAATTTAAACAATCATTGTGTTGGTATCATCGTGATAGTACTTTCTGTTAGATATTCCCATAAAAAAGAAGGAAAAAAACCGTTTTACAGGCTCGTTCGAGTTTTACTTGGCCAAGCCGTACGTAGTGGTTTTTATAACGATATAAACCAAAAAAAAATCAGGCATCATCCGTGACCCATAAATGAACCCATACCTACATACAAATTTCAGAAAGATCGGCGAAAGGGAGTACTGTCTGAGATATTCCACGAAGAAGAAAAAACTGTTACAGGCCGTTACAGCCGTTAGTAGTAACGGCTATAACGGTAATCTGAAACGTCGGGCATTATTCGAGACCCATAAAAAACAACCCTACAAATTTTCAGAAAGATCGGCCGAGCCCTTTTTTAGATATTCTATAAAGAAGAAAATACCGTTTACAGGCCGTTACAGCCGTTAGTAACGGCTATAACGCGGGTACACTATAACATCAGGCATCATCCGTGACCCATAGTGAACATACCTGCTAATATCCGTTAGTAACGGCTTATAACGGTAATCTAAAAACGTTGGGCATTATTCGAGACTCATAATGTACATACTTACGAATTTTCAGAAAGTTCGGCCAAGTACTTTCTGAGATATTCCATAAAGAAGAAAAAAAACCGTACAGGCCGTTGCAGCCGTTAGTAACGGAACGGCTATAACGGGGTAAACTAAAACATCGGACATTATCCGTGACCCATAGTGAACATACCTGCTAATTTCACAAAGATCGGCCAAGTACTTTCTGAGATATATTCCATAAAGAAAAAAAAACCGTCACAGGCCGTTACAGCCGTTAGTAACGGTTATAACGGTAAACTAAAACATCGGGCATCATCCATCACCCATAATGAACATATCTACAATTTTTCAGAAAGATAGGCCAAGTACTTTCTGAGATATTCCATAAAGAAGAAAAACCGTTACAGGCCGTTACAGCCGTTAGTAACGGCTATAACGGGGGTAAAACTAAAACATCGGACATATCCGTGACCCATAGTGAACATACCTGCTAATTTTCACAAAGATTTGGCCAAGTACTTTCTGAGATATTCCATAAAGAACAAAAACCGGTTACAGGCCGTTACAGCCGTTAGTTACGGTTATAACGGTAAACTAAAACATCGGGCATCATCCTTCACCCATAATGAACATACTACAAATTTTCAAGAAAAGATCAGCCCAGTGATTTGTCTGGAGCGAGTGGAAACACATTTTTGACCACACACACACACACACACACCACAACACAACCACCAGAGAGAAACGAGAGGCCGAGAGAGATTAGTTAGGACACCACATGACGACAGAGAGAGAGAGAGAGAGAGAGAGGGAGAGAGACACACGAGCGAGAGAGAGAGAGAGAGAGAGAGAGCATTTCTTCGTTCCCATTTTAAAGTACTCCCTGTTCAATAAGAACTGGGAGTACAGTACAAATACGAACGAAGCAATCTTAGCCAGAAAAGTGTTGAAAACCGGCAAATATTTACACACAAAGGAAGAGAGACAGAAATACGATGGCAAAAGAGCACACAAAACACGCACGTGCATACATGCCTGCACCCCGCACACATGCGCACACACTCATACAAAATGCACATACATACGAGAGCACGCAAACACGCACACACCACACACACAACACACACACACACACACACACACACACACACACACACACACGGAACACACACATATTCACAATATACACACACTGATACAAGTGAAAACTTATATGCACACACACACACACACACACACACACACACACACACACACACACACGCACACACACACACACACACACACACACACACGAACACACACATATTCACAATATACACACACTGATACAAGTGAAAACTTATACTGCACACACACACACACACACACACACACACACACACTCACACACACACACACACACACACACACACACACACACACGCACGCACGCTCGCACGCACACACGTACAGGTGTGCACACGCACGCACACACACACACACACAGACACACATATACTCGCGCGCACGAATGCATGCGCGCACCACCCCCCACCCCCCACCCCCTCTCCACACACACCCCTTAGAGAAAGGAGGAGGTGAAAGAGGAGAGAGAGAGAGAGAGAGGAGAGAGAGAGAGAGAGAGAGAGGGCCGAGAGGAGAGAGAGAGAAGGGGGAGGTAGGGAGACAGACAGACAGACAGAGAGATACAGACAGAGAGAGAAAGAGAGGAGAGGAGAGAGAGAGAGAGAGAGACAGAGACCGAGCCAGCCAGAGAGAGAGAGAGAGACAGCCAGACAGACAGCCAAGAGACCGAGCTAGAGAAAGAGACAGGCAGGCAGACAGACAGAACAGACAGACCATCAGAACAAAGGTTTCAAGTGATCTCATCAACAAGCGTCCGTTTCTCGGAGACGGAGAGTCCTTTTTACAACTGTTGCCCCGATCCCTGTCTCTGCTACAGAAGAGAACTGGCAGAACATACAGTCAACTGGAATGTCCCCTGTTCAGCCTGGGACGAGAAAAATGCAGACTCTCTCTCTCTCTCTCTCTCTCTCTCTCTCTCTCTATCTCTCTCTCTCTCTCTCTCTCTCTCTCCGATCATCCACCTCTGCCCTACCTCTTCGCCTTTCTCCCCCTCCCCCGCCCTCCCTCCCCCTCCCCCCCTCCCCCCCTAACCCTTCTAGATGGACACACAGGCGGCCAAATGATGTGACGCGATGCAAGGCAACGCAAAGCAGCTCCACGCGTCGCAGCGCGGTGCAGATGCAGATGAGAACAATACAATGTGTAATGCACAATGCTATGCAAGACAGCACAGTGCGAGACTGTACGGTGCGATGCAATGTTATACAGTACAACACGATACAAACATGATAAAACGCAACAAGATCATACAACACGACGCTATACAGTACAGTACAATACAGTGCAATGCAATACATTATGGCAGGGTGGAATACAATACAATTTAACAGTGTAACACAATGCAATATGGCAGGGTACAAATATAATACAATTCGGCAGTACAATACAATACAATATGGCAGGGGTACAGTACAATACAGCAGTACAATACAATACAATAGCATGCGGCAGGACAAAAAAACATGACATGACATGACAAGGCACAGACGACAGACACAACACGGCACGACACGACACGACACAATGGTACAGTACAATCCGTCACCCTGCAATGCCACACGAACCAGCCCCCACAGAACGCGATCCTTCTGTCACAGTTTCTGAAGAAAATTCCCATTGGACAAAAACGGACATCAAATGGTTTCTGAAGACTGTGCTTCAAGAGGTAAACTGAGGAAAGTCTATCACAAAAACGGACAGTCTGTTAAGAACAATCACATCATCATCATCATCATCATCATCATCATCATCATTAAGGTGAAATACACACACACACACACACACACCGCGCGCGCGCGCGCGCGCGCGCGCGCCAGGTATGCTTGCGCACGTGCACACACACACCTTGCCAGAAAGTCAGGACATGACTATGTGTTGGCAGACGTTTCCAGCTGAAAAAAAAAAAAACTGGAATGGGGCGTGGCGTTCTTGCGATGCCAGGACACCATGTTCACCTGTGAAAGTTGGCCCAGCAGGGGCGAATCGAAAATCTGGATGCCAGTCTTGAATCATCAGTGGCCGAGCAGATTCTGCGGAAGAAGTGGGGGCTGGACTGGACACACTCTCAGAAAGCCAGCATCCCGCACCACACGCCAAGCCCTGACATGGAACCCGCAGGGAAAAGGGAAAAGAGAGAGGCCGACCTCGCAGCCAGCTGGAGGCGAGACACAGAGGCAGAGATAAAGACGCAGGGGACCAACCGGACAGGCATTCAGCGAGCAGCCCAGAACCGAGTGCGATGGCGGAGTGTTGTCGATGGCCCATGTTCACCCTTGAGCTATGGGCCTTAGTAAGTCAGTCAGTCTTGAATCATGAGCCGCAACAACTCACCCCCTGTCATGTCCAGCACACGCTCTCCTCTTTGTTCAGCCTGCGCTGCGTGATCGCTATCACCACCAGCACCAGCACCACCACCCTCTTCACCCCACCCTCGCCCCAGCTAACAATGCAGCCACTTCAGATAAGAATCTTAACATCTCTCACCTCCACTTTCAACCAAAAAAAAAAAATCCTCGTTACTGTCGTCAGAGTTCACAATGTCCGCACCTTCATTCTGAACTAATTCTAACACTTTTTAAGGCCAGGAAACACTGAGTGCGACGACTTTTCTCCAAGCTTTGCTGCA
>JADBJO010001777.1:338602-363602 GCA_016801955.1 Conus betulinus | reverse complement strand
TTCAATAGATCAATGTTGAAATCACCTAAAAGTATTAATTCTGTGGCATCAAGCGACGCTGCATCCATCATCATGGCTGTAAACTTGTCCATCCAACCAGCATTTTTCGGCTGGGTTTCGATACACAAATCCTATTTTGATGGGTTTTGTTCTCTTTAACTTGATTACTAACCAAACTGCTTCAATTCCAAAACTTTCAAGATCATACANGAGTTGATTTGCTGCGGACTCAGTTGGGAAGACTGGGACCACACAGTCGAGTTTCATCCACTTAATGGATGCGTTTCTGAGAGTGTTGCTCAAATTTCCTGACCAACACTGCAGGTGTCTGTATCTCTCGGCCTGGTTGACGCCGGGGATATATTATGAAAGGAAGCGTAGAGTACAGCCCTGTCATGTAGTCTCAGACCGAAATGGAAATCCGTAGCATCATCATAATCATCCCTCATTCTCATCGATCAGCTTAAAAAAAAAAAAAAAAAAAATTCTGTGGCCCTTCATGCCCTGCTCTCATGGTGACCTCAGTTTCGATGTCCTCTCCACGTCTGTGGCCTTGGTTTGGTTCCGTCGGGGTCACCGGTATCGGCGAGTCCATGGGGGCTGTCGTTGGACGGACGTGGTGGCGCCCTCCGGAGGGAGAGCTCACTCACGCCGGCTCCGCGACTAAGCAATTATTGTCGTCAGTAGGGGGCTTAGTAGGTGGTGTCCTGCGTATGTTAGATCAAACAGGCGCCACTGAACACCACCGAAGTGACTCGGCAGCATGCAGTGTCTCCTGAATGAGCGGCGTGGGTGCACTGCCCTCTGATGTGGCGCAGAGGTTGTTCAGTCAGTCAGTCAGTGTTTGTGAGAGAGAGAGAGAGAGAGAGAGAGAGAGAGAGAGAGAGAGAGAGAGAGAGGAGAGAGAGGGGAGGGGAGAGAGAGAGAGGAACGAAGAGAGAGGAGAGAGAGAGAGAGAGAAGAGAGAGGGGGGGAGGGAAAGGGGTGAGTGGGAGTGAGCGTGAGAGTGAATTATGTTCCTTTCTTAAATGAAACATGTGCTGGACATTCTGTTCATAATATTTTCTGAAATGTCAGTACAACTAGCCTTAAATCTGACAATAGAATAGTTTCAGTCAGTCCCTGTGTGTGTATGTTGTGTGGTGTGTGTGTGTGTGTGGTGGTGTGTGTGGTGTGGTGTGTGTGTGTGTGTTGTGGGTGGGTGGGTGTGTGAAAATTAGAATCTGAATCAACTTTACTTGTATAAGTCGTACAAACACATGCAAGTGCACAGTGCACAATTTCCATAAATAACTCTGTTGTTTGTATCTCAGTCTGCCGATCTGTCCTGCTTCTCTCTCTCTCTCTCTCGCTCTCTTCTCTCCACACCCCCTCTCCCCTGTGTATGTGTGGTTGTCACTGTGTGTGGTGTGTGTGTGGTGTGTGTGTGTGTGTGTGTGGTGTGTGTGGTGTGTGTGGTGTGTCTGTCTGTCTGTGTGTGTGTGTGTGTGTGTGTATATGTGTCCGTGTTTGTGTGCTGTGTGCCTGTGTGTCATTGTCAGTGCATTTTATTAAAGTTTGCTCTGTCTTGTCTTTGTGTGCATGTGTACCGCATGTGTACCCGCGGCGTGCCTTTACGAAAGGACAAAGAATAAGCCTCTGAGAGTGAAAACGTTTGGGAGATCGTTTGTCTTTGTAGAAGATGCAATGTGTTACCGGCGTGGGGGGTGTAAGAAAAGGACCAAAGGGGTGGGAGGGGAGGGGGTGAGAGGGGTGGAAAACTGGGAGGTCGTGGGGTGGGGAGGAAGGAGGTGGGGGGGGGGGGGGGGGGGGGGGGGGGGGAGGGGGGGGAGATGGAGGTGAGGGGGTATGTTTGAAGGGGATGGAATATAGGAAAGATTTGCAAGCATCCTACTAACAGGAAGATCAAATGTGGAGGTGGGAGGAGGAGAGAATGAACCACTTTTGATGGAGAGGAGAGGGGGGGACTCCTTGGCAAAAAACCTGCTGGTCCAAAGGCTAGTTTACATTCACTTAGTACTTTGTTAATTTCCATGTTCCAGAAATATTTCAAACAAACATTTTCAGACCAGACATCAACCAAGGGCCAGTGCCAGACACGTTTTATTAAGAAAAAAGTTTATAACTACTCTATACTGTAACTCTAAGTCTTTCTGTGAAGATCTAAGGAGATGAAAATAACATTCCTGAATCCCCCCCTGTTAACAGGATCAGACAGAGGTTCAAAATCCTTAAGCAAGCCTAGCAGGCCATCACCAACCATCAATTTCTAGACACTTCACTTTCTCTCCAATCCCACATAGCAGACAGACACAATCACCATCATCACTTTTTCTAGACACTTTTCACAGAGTTTCACGACAACAGAGTATGTCGTTCGGTTTCATTTCTCTCTCAAAGATTCTAATTCATTCCCTTTATATAATAATATTAAATCCAACGCTGGGAGGCAAATAGGTTTGGTACCTGTTCACCGCAATACATTGTTCATACAAACTTGGCTATAGCAGACAGAATGTTAATCCCTACAACTTGGAAATTGGTGAAGTTATCGCACGCAAAGGGACCCTGCCAAACTGTATAAAATTTCTAAATCATGCCTCACACACAACAATCTTTTTTTGTAAAATGTATGCATACTGAAGGCACTTGCTAAAATGACTTGCAAGGAAAAAACAAGAATTGTTTCTATTGCATGATGGAGCTCAGTGAGGTATCTGGATGGATGGCACACTGAAAAGAGAAAAATAAACAGAACAAAAACTCACTTTCCTTTCATTAAACCTGCTTTTAAATTACTGCGTAAATTTTTTTAGTGGCTATTTTCAAGGAAGAATATCAATAAGCATTTAAGTTATGAATAGTGTCCATGACATGAAAGATGTGTTATAAATTATGTAGACAGTAGGGCATTGCTTTTGTTGTCATTATATAATAATGTTACTGCCAGTGTAAAGGAGAATGATAGAATACCATTCACTAACTCACTTAAAATAAAACCACCATATGGGGTTATATATTGAAAATTTCTAGTTTTGGTTTCGTGACACTGTTTGAACTTACTGAACGTATATTAAATATTCTTTTTATATGTAGGGAGTAAATAAGTACAAAAAGGAAGAATAGCAGTGGATTTTTACAGCAGCCTTTGTTTTGACCTGACTTAGGCTTACATTTACTACACAACACTAAAATCACAGACTTTAAAAATAAATTTCCATGTCACAAAAATGAACTTTTCATGATTAATGCCAGCAAGAGCATCTGCACATGTGTGTATTGCATGTACACATGTGTGTGCTGTCTGCATGTGACCGGTGTTTTATGAACAATTTCTCAGCAGGTATATTGATGGGCCAAAGTGTCAGATTGTTTGAATCATGAGTGCTGGTGGTCTTGTGTGGTGTGTGTGTGTGAGTGTGAGAGTGTGTGTGGGTGTGTGACTTATAATATATATATATATATCCTCTTTTTTCCTCAGATAACTTACATCCAATGTTGTTGCAAAACAAAGCCCAAATAGATGAGCCTTGTTCCCACATGCAGGCCTATATAAAACGGGTGGCACAGTGAAACAAGTTAGCACTAAACAATTAAAACCAAAGACTGTGGTCTTTCAGGCTGTGCTTCTACTCTTCACTTCGGGTTGGTGGTGATCACACTGGCTGGCTCAGGACTGATCCAGCTAAGTTCGGTACCTGGCAAGCATGGTAGCTAGGAGAGAAAAGCATAAAGGGAGCAGGGTGCTGGATGTGAGGGCGGTTGGCCTGGAGAGGGAAGGATGGTAAAGCTGCTCACTAAGGTTAAAAATAGTTGCGTCTGGGAATACAGACTTAACAAACTAGCAGGTACTAAGTGGTGAGCATCTTGCACCTTGGGATTCAAACTAGGATCCCGAGAATGTTAGTAGAAATAAGGCTGAATAAGAATTTGAAACTAGCCCTGGACTCCTAATTCAAGTGACCACTCCCAGGTTAATAAAAGTACATAGCAAAAAGCATTGAGAATGAAACAAGAAAAACCAAACAAGAGGAAAGAGAAAAGAGATCTTTTCTTAAAACACAGTCAATCAAATGACAGATCAGTCCTCAACCAACTAGTGAAGCAAGTCATAGACCAAAAAAAAAAAAAAAAAAAAAAAACAATGATAGGACACTGATTGGCGAAGCTGAGTGTAAATGAGAACATGTAAGCAGCAAAGCGTTTGGAACATTAAGTGATAAAGTAGATAGGCATCTTACTGATGCTCTAGCAATGAAAATCCGGACAAACTGAGTTTTCCAATTGCTGTATTTACATGAGTTTGCTATGTGGCACAGTGCACTATCATAACACCAAATGTTTAAGTGTATGTGTCTGCATGTGCATGCGCACGTGCCCACCTGTCTGTTCGTGTACATGCATGTAAGTGCATGTGTCCATGTGTGCGTGAATATGTGTGTGTGTGTGTGTGTGTGTGTGTGTGTGTGTGTGTGTGTCTTAATTTTGTGCTTTAGAATGTTTCCCAAACAAATTCACCCGACTAGGGATCTCTGACGGAAAATAGACTGGTGAGAAATAGGCTGCAGCATAATGGTGAGACTTAAAATAAAAAGAAAATCAAAAAATAGAAAAAACATGTGGTCGCTTCAAGTCCAGTTAAGTCCAAACAGAGACTAAACTATGTGTACCTTGCAAGGCAAATAAATGAACAGGAAGCGAACGCGCCAAACGTCTCCTCGGGTGAGCTGGAGTCGGAATCTTGAGAGCTGTGTCGATTCGCCCACTTGTTTTGCAGTCGGTATGGGCAACGCAGCAGAGCGTCCGGAAGTCTGAAGGCTCCCCCAAGCTCCGGGCTCGAGTTCTAGCACACACCACTTGAACTCGCTTCTCCATTTCTCGCCTCCGAAATTCCGTCGGCCGAATCATTCGGACCTGCGCTTCCGAGAGGTAAGACCTCTACTCAACGAGGTGATTTTTTGCGAACTCAGCTTTCAGACCCATCGTGTGCAGATCTACCTTCCCTTTTGAATTTTTGTTTACAGGGATGCGAACCCCACCGTATATAGTTTTGTCAATCATCATAATTAAGGCTGACGGCAAAATCCACGGCATGAAAAGCTTGCTTTTTCACTCGTACTTTCATTACAAGCTTCCAAGCTAGTACCGCCATCTTGCTTTTCGCTTTGCATCAAAAGATCAACAAAAGCGTGACGTGCAAACAGTCACATGACACAAAGCGAGAGAGAGAAGAAGAGAGAGACGGAGAGACGGGAGAGAGGGGAGATAGAGGAGAGAGAGATGAGATGATTGAGGATGATTTTATCGGATTGATGGATGATGAATCTTTATTCCTCCCAGGAAGGTCCTAGGAGAAGTGGCGATGCTTCTTAGACTCTTTCTTTTCTCCCTTTCTCTTCTTCTCCATGTCCGTTTCTTATTTTCCCCTTTCTTGCTCCGTCCGTCTTCTTTCACCCATGGCTTTTTTTCTCTTTCTGTCGGAGGGGTCTGGTCCCGAATCTGAAAGGACCCGGCCTTTATAGCTTTTAGATTTATACTCGCTTTAGAGAGAGAGGAGAGAGAGGAGCAAACGAGTGGCTGTTTCCAGAGAGTTTGAATGGATAAGCATGAGGGAGAACCACGTGAGAGCATCGTTTTCAGAGGAGAGACGGAGGACGATCCTACCTTCCACCTTGGAGAGAGATTGTTGAGGGAACCAGGGAATCGAATCCCCATCCAAAGAAAACGATAGTTTTTTGTCAATCGGAATGTAAGACCCTGCCGGGGCAAACTCCACGATAATGTAAAAGCCTTGATCTCACTCGTACTTTCAGGTACATGAGACCAATCAGATAAGCAAAACATGCTCCGATCTTGCTTCCTTTCCTAGATGTTCAAAGAGATTCAACAAGGAGAGTGCCAAACATAGAAATGAACATCCTCTTAAAGAGAGAGAGAGAGAGAGAGATTATTGATTGAGAGAGAGGTTAGAATGATGATTGATCTTATGACCAAGTAGACAGGGGTTTTCGAACGGTTGAACATTTTTTTTTCCGATCTGCTCTCATTTGCGGAGTTTGGTCTTCTGTGAGTGGTAGGGCCCTACCCCCGCCGCATGTAATACACCCCCTGACTCCAGATTAGAGTGTAAAAGAGATTTAAATTGAAGGACGGGACAAGAAAATTTTTTTTGGAAAAGACAAAGTTGCCAGAGGGCCGCCTTTGGAACATGGCAAGAACTCTTTAAGATTAGATTTGGACAGGTTTGGAAAGATCGGTTACCAAAACAACACAAACAACTTCGAGGTAATAAGTTCACCAACTCCTTGGTCGATGTCTTAAAAAATAAACCCTGGATGCCTACATCGACGATTGCGCTGCAAAGGGGACGATAAATGAAAAACTGATTGCATCTCTTTTCAGTATATCAAAATGATTTGTCATGCAGGCCATGGTGACCCCCGCTTAACACACCCTATTAACCAGGCTTCGCTGTTGTGAAGGTTATTCGTACTCACATCATGCAATCGTCCAAACAATTTTCTAAAACATTTCACAAAATCATTTTCCTACTTTGACATTTTATAAACCAGGCACCCTTCTCTTTTTGAAGCTCCAAGTTAAAATAAGCGGCCTGATCAGTATCCCATTATGTTTGGTTTCTTTCTTTCTTTTTTTATTAGTTGGCCAATCGATTTTGGAACATGGCAAACAACAAGCCTTTTCACAGATTTGGCCGCCTTTGGAAGTGTTTTGTTCCACATGCATGCAACTCTTTCAAATTTTTCTAGAGACATCTTTCCCTGAGAGTGTTTGAACATAACCTGGTTATGTAATAACTTTTCAATTCCTCGTTTGCCTTGTTTGTAAAAGAAGAGAACTTTTTCGGCTGCTTTTTTTCTCGTAACGGAACAACATCTTTTTGTTTTGTATCTTAGCGCTGATGGAAACCTAGGGGCTAATCGAAGAACTGCTTTCGATTGTTTTTTGGTCCTTGTTGATTTTTGTTTTTTTGTTGTGTTCCTTTTTTTTTTTTTTTTTTTAACAATATTAATTTTTTTTTTTTTTTTTTTTTTTCTTTTTTTTTTTGTTTTTATGTTTTTTTTTTTACTTGCCGGTTCGCTGACATTGATTTTAGATTTGTTTTTTGGGATTTCCATTTTTTTTTCGTCTAACGTGTAGTTTTTATTCTGCCTTTTCCACGGTTCTGCATTCGGTCGTTGAAAACTTCGCACGTTTTGTCTTGTATCGCGGGTTTTTTTTTTTTTTTTTTTTTTTTTTTTTTTACGGTTCGCTGACAGTTATTTAAGATTTTTTTAGATTTCCCGCCTGCAGTCCCGTTCTAACGTCGCAAACTACACCTGTACTTCGGGTTCACATTGGTGTGAGGAAAAGTGACTATCTGCTTAAACTCTTTTTTGCAACTACACTCTTGGCAAGTTGATCAACCTCACCCTCAGCTCATTGCCTCATGGCGGTCGTAGCCATAACATTTCGGTGAGGTGTATAGTTTTCAAACACATTTTACAAGCAGTAGAGTGTGAGTTGAGGCGACGCCCCGAGGATACGGCCCGTCAACGGCCTCCCACAGCGGAAAGAGAGTCCGACAAAATGTGAGAGAGGGAGAGAGAGAGAGAGGAGAGGAGAGAGAGACAGGTAGGGGGGGGGGGGGGGGGGGGGGGGGGGGGGGGGGGGGGGGCGGGGGGGGGGGGGGGGGGGAGGGAGGGTGGACGGGGGGGGGTAGGGGGGGGGGGGCGGTAGGGTATGGGGGGGGGTGGTTTTGGTAGGGGGGGGGGGCGGTGGTAGGGGTAGTAATATACCGTGGGGGGGGGGGGGTGGGGGGGGGGGTGGCGACCCGTAGGCATACTTTTTTGTTCAAAAACCTGGCTGAAACCACATGAACTCCACGGAAATCGTCGCCAAACTTCAATTAAATAAAAACTTAAATATAGACAGGTTCTGCGAACTGCTCAACGAGCTGAACTGGGATGAAATAACTTATAACAATGGCAATTGATGAAGAGTGCAAAAATGTTTTTTCAGATATTATATTAGAAAAAGCAACACTGTGTATGCCCGTTAGAACTATTACTGTTCATCCTCAAGATGTAACTTGGATGACAGATGAAATTCGACTGTTAATTGAGGAGAACGCCAGAAAATCCACAAAATAGCTAAACAGACTAATAAATCCAGAAGACTGGCTCAGGTTTCGACAATTTCGAAACCATGTCATATCCAGAGAAAAGCAAAGACAGTTGGGAATACACAGAAGAATTGGAGACTAAAGTTTTTCAGTTCAGATGATTTTGGAAACAGAGAATGGTGGAAATTAGTTAAATCTTTTCTTAAAAAGAAGGGTATGGACACTAACGAAATTCCACCCAATCATGCATGATAACATCTTGTATCACACAAGTAAAGAGAAAGCTGATATTTTCAATGACTTCTTCATTAGCCAGTCTACAATAGAGAATGAAGAAGATGAAGTGCCTGATATTCCATTCCTTGACCTTGAGCTTAATGAAATCACACTCACTCCCTCTGAAGTTGAAAATATCATTAGAAACCTTGACAAAAACAAAGCCGTAGGACCTGACCTAATTCACAACAAAATACTGTTGGCATCCCTTCCAGTTATCTTAATCCTCTCTAACCTGTCTTTTTTAATAGAACTTTAAAATGAAGGCAAATTTTCCAAAGATATGGAAAACTGCGCATGTAAATCCTTTGCATAAAAAGGCTGCAAAAGAGAAGTGTAATAATTATCGACCGATTTCATTGCTTAGTTGCGTTGGTAAAGTCTTAGAGAGATGTATTCACAAAAACATGTATTTAATTTTTTATCACCTAATCAACTATTTCATCTTCTCAGTCTGGATTTATCCCTAGAGACTCTACCGTCAATCAGTTGCTCTGCATATATAATGATCTGTGTTCCTCTTTTGATAATGGTACAACAACGCAAGCCATCTTCCTTGACATTTCCAAAGCTTTTGATCGTGTCAGCCACAAAGGTCTCCTGCATAAAATGAAAGCCATCGGCATACGAGGTAAATTACATGAATGGTTTACTGATTACTTATTAAATCGTACTCAAGCAGTTACCATAAAAGGCGAAAAAAAAATCTGTATACAAGAGAATTCCTTCTGGTGTCCCACAAGGTTCAGTACTAGGCCCGCTCCTGTGTTTCTTATATACATCAATGATATTGTAAATGAAATCCAATCCAACTTAAAACTTTTTGCTGATGACACGAGCATGTATTTATCACTTGATAATCCCAATCTCCGCGCCGAAATATACTTAATGCTGACTTGGAAAAGATAAACTCATGGGCTAAAACTTGGAAAGTAAAATTTAATGTCGAGAAAAACAGAACTGCTGAATTTCACTTGCAACAGGAATGTGATATTGCCTCTTACATTTGGTTCTACAATTCTACAAAGTACTAACAAGCATAAACATCTAGGTATCATTCTTCAAGATGATTGTAAATGGGATGAGCATATAAAAAACATATAATGACCACTGTTACAATGTTAATTTCATGTCTAAAAAGCTATAATATAAGTAAAGCTATAAATATAAGTTAAGTAGAAAAAGCTCTCGAAATCTTGTACAAATCCTTTATATTGCCACACTTCGATTATGCCGACATTGTCTGGGATAATTGTACTGAAACGCAGTCACAGCATCTGGAAAATTTTTGCACCTGGAAGCTCTAAGAATCATTACAGGCACTGTTCGTGGAACAAAAACCATCAAAATTTATACAAAGAGTCTGGATTCTGCCCATTAAAGGAAAGAAGAAACGGCATAAATTAATACAGTACTATAAAAAAATGATTAATGGCCTAAGCCCCAATTATTTAGTACATCTTATTCCTTCTCTAGTCTCGGACAGAAACCCTCACCACAGGCGAAGGCCTCTAGAACGCACAGTAATGAAATGTAAGACAGAGTTATATAAAAAAATCGTTCGTCCCATCCGCAACTCAATTATGGAATGCACTACCTGACTACATTAAAACTAGCACCTCCTTGAGTCAACTGAAACGATATCTGTCTATTGATGACGCTATGGTTCCACCTTACTACTATTTTGGTAAAAAAGAAGAGAACAAGTAATTCACTGCCGGCTCCGTTTAGGTATGAGCGATCTAAAGAACGATATGGTTAACCGACATCTCTGGATAATAATCCTTCTTGTAGCTGTGGCAATGGAAGAGAAACAGCAGAACACTATTTGTTATTCTGTCCCTTATTCAATATAGTTCGTGAAAACACACAATTTTGACTCTTCCACAGAATTATACCCAATTACGTTTTCTTTTAGAAGGTAGCCGTGATCTTCATCCTGATGTGAATTCATTAATATTTGGAAAAGTACACCAGTTTATCTCCGAATCGAACCGATTTCAGCCCTGACCTTCTCATTAAAAAATTGTTTTTGCCTTTTTCATATTTTACTTTCTGTAACTTTATAGTTTGGCTCTTATTTATTCACTATGATCCATTTCTTTACTCCTGAAATAAGAGGCTGACTGACAAGTCGATTGGCCCAAGACGTAGTGTACTGGATAGATAGTTTATTTACTTACTGTTTAGCCAACGTCATCGCTAAAATTAGTAAATCTTTCTTTTTTCTGCTTGAGTGATCGATGTCATAGTGTCTTCCAATGGGAAGAAAAAACAATAACAGGAAATGGAAAAAATGAAAAGGGGAAAAGAAAAGAGGGGGGAAAAAAGGAAAAAAAAGTTAATCAAATTGAACTATTATACTTCAACACAATAGTTATGGAAACGATGGTTTCTACCCTAAATACTTTATGCTATTCTGTAAGTTTCTTTCGTGTTTGTAAAGGGTTCACATATTCTTGTTGATGACGTGATTGCTGCTGTTCTGTGTTCTCCCCTTCTTCTTCCCATTTTCCATGTTATTCATTTTATTTTTCTGCTACTGTGTTTCTTTTTTTCGGCCTTTCTTTTTCTTTTTTTTTTTTCTTTTTTTTTTTTGGTCCCTTTTTTTTTGTATGTGTGTTGTTGTTTTTTGTTTTTTTTTTCTTTTTCAATGTTTCCTTAAAAAAAAAATCCCAAGCACGAAGTGAAATGCTTAGTATATATTGTGAATGTATTTAACCGCCAATATATTGTAAATGTCTATTTGAGCACAGTATAAGCCTAGGGCTTGTTGTTGCTCATTTGTCCTGTCAATTATGAATGTATTCTATTCATTTGTTTTATTGAAATAAAAGTTATTAAAACCAAATGCAATCTTGACAAACGGTCAGATGCTGACATTGCTGAACAATTCCAAGCGGTTTTGGGGCAGAAAATCTACCCCGCTGCTACCGCTAGGAGAATTATTAATACCTCGAAACTTTCGCAGAAAAATTCCAGCCAAGTGATGACAAAACCTGTAACATAAGTTTTAAGCATTGGCTGATGGAAGTCGAAACCATAGATCACAACAATATCTTGGAAATCCTGGAGGCGAGAAGGATTTTAAAACCGCTCACGGCAAGGAGACTGAGGGCGAGGTCACCCTCACTGAACATGAACTTCAACATATTACCGGCCTTGAGGATTTCTGAACATCATCTGCTACACATCAGCTGTTGCCAGTTATATTGGTCAGAGGTACACAAATAACATCTTCATGCAGTCAGTGTGCTTATGGTGAGATCACCAAACGGCATCAAAGACAATGGATAGAGACAGCATCAGCAAAAGCCAATCTCTCTCTCTCTCTCTCTCTCTCTCTCTCTCAGCCCAACTCTCTCGATGGGGCCTCTTGTTGAGGCACTCCTCTCCTTGTTGAGGCACACGAAAAGTGTTATGAGTAGAGGTGGCAGCTGTGGTCCTCTAAGGAAAGGACTCAGAATGTTTTCTCTGTTAGTGTGTATAGAGCAGTTTTCATACTGAAATTTCACCCCCAGCTTTCTCTTACTAGTGGTGGTGATATATATATTTTTTTTTTGGCCACAACTGTAAATCATGTCATTTGTAAATTTTGTTTCAAAAGCATGAGTTTATGTCTGTGGATTAAAGAGGTCATTGACCTTACATGAAGTGTGTGTGTGTGTGTGTGTGTGTGTGTGTGTGTGTGTGTGTGGTGTGTGTGTGTGTGTGTGTGTGTGTGTGTGTGTGTGTGTGTGAAACAGACAGACAGACAGACAGACAGACCGACCGACAGACAGACAGACAGAGAGACAGTGAGAGAGTTTTGTTAAATCATCCTCATAACTTTAAAATATGTGTCTGTTTCAGGATAGCCTCCCCATCCCCCACCCTACCCCCACTCCCTACACCCCGAGGGAAAAAAATAAAAGAAAAGAGGGGGAAAATGGTTTATAACAACACGTCGTTCAGGTCGTCAAGAACAGGAGAAGCAATCAGGGTTCCGCTACAAAATGATGGCGAAGCATATTGTTACAGGAGAGGGTAATCAGGCTTCGTAACAAAATGATGGCCAAATAATGTTACAGAAAAAGTATTCGGCCTCCACAACAAAAAAAAAATGACAGTGAAAAAATTTTGTTCCAGGAGAAGTAGTCAGGCTCTGCTGCAAAATGACGGCGAAAACACGGAAAGTATCCACAGTTTTTAAATTCAACAAACAAATGACGGCGAAAAACGTTCTTACAGGAGAAGTATCCACGATCCACAACAAATATGGCAAAAAAACACAAGTTGTTATAGGAGAAATATGGTCAGAATCCACAGAGAAAATGACGGGTTCCAAAACGTTCTTGGCGACATGAGAAGTATCCAGGCTCCACAACAAATGATGGCAAAAACATGTTGTTACAGAAGTATGCGGGTTCCACAACAACATGATGGTGAAGACATTTTGTTACAGAGAAGTATTCAGGTTCCACAACAAAATGATGGCGAAGACATTTTGTTACAGGAGAAAATATTCGGGCTCCAGAACAAATGATGGCGAAAATATGCAGGCAAGTACTCCACACACAAATGATGGCGACACACACACACACACACACACACACACACACACACACACACACACACACACACACATATATACATATATATATATATATATATATATATATATATATATATATATATATATATATATATATATATATATATACATACATACATACATACATACATACATACATACATATGGTTCATTTAAAGTGGACATTGGCGCATTTCGACTTGAAGTTTGGGGTTTATAACAAGGTCAAATTTTCTTTAAGAAGGCATGTCTTCCCTTCCCCCTTTGTCCACAGGCCCATCCTTTCACCTTCATTCTCCTGTAGTATCACCACATGCCAGTCTGATAGATAGACTGATTCTCTTGATTCCTCTTTTTTTTTCCCTTATTTTTAAAGAGTCTCTGTCTTCTTATTATTTCACGTGTTTCTTTTCTCTCCCCCCCCCCCCCCCCCCCCCCCCCCCCCCCCCCCCCATTTCATTGTTTGTAACGTCTAAAGAAAACATATTTTCCGAAAATTTGCTTGTCTGTTTTATCTTATATCTGCGTTGTTTTCGGTGTTCATTCACATTTGTCTTATTTTCAGTACTGCTGCATTCTGTTTCATTTCTTTTTTCTAAAAAAGAAAATCTCCAAATACACAATGCAGACACCCGTGTGTTGAGATCAATTTTTTTTTTTTTTTTTTTTTTGTTCAAGTGGACATAGCATAAGTACACTGATCTGAATCTGACTTTGTTCCGGCTTTTATGACTTAACTTCTCTCTCTTTTTTCTTTCTCGAAAATCATATGGTATTGTAAGAGTTAACAGTCCAGTATCAGTTTTTTTTTCAAAATTGTTTTTCATTTTCGTTTTTGTTTGTTGTTTTTTTTTTTATTTTTTTCCCATCTAGTCAAAGCGCTTATTGTCATGTCAACACGACAGAAGTGTTTTGTTTTTAAATAGTGTCTCATTGCTATCATAGTCTATGAACGCCAGACTTCGGCAATGCCAGTGCACGGTTCAAGTAAGAAACCCGAATCTATTTCTGTGAACAACATTTCAATGTAAAGAGAGAATGTGGGATTTTTGTGTTAATGAATTAGTTCAAAGCTCTCAGCAGGTATATTGGAAACATACTTCACTTGTGGACCCCTTATGTTTCTACGTCATTAGTGTGGCACAAAAATGTGTATAAAGGGTACGGCGGACGACAGAAAGAAATTAGAGGTGGATGAATGCGAGTTAAGGCTGAAGGGGGAGGGGGAGGGATGGAAGATGGTCGCGTAGACAGTGTTTGCACACCAAAGTTTTTTTGCTCTTTAACTATGCAAAGTATTTCGAAAAGAAGGGAATGTGCATGATTATGTTCATTGAAGGGCTGTCTTCTGACAGAAGGCATTTATAATAAATGAACATGCATCGCGATGAAGAAAATGGCGTTTCGGTATTAATTTTCATCTCTTGACAAGAACCAAAAACTGACAGCAGACGAACGGAAACTGTTCGTCTGACCTACCGGATCTCTCTTTGCAAGTTTCTCACCATCCAATGAAAGTGATCGTTATAGTAGTGAAAAGGAAACTGCGATTGAAGGCGAGCAGGCTAACCAGTGGGCAAGCGAAAGAAGAATGCGAGTTTTCTTCGCCGGAAACTGTCGAGAAACTGTGGATTTCATTTTAAAATATTTTATCGTCGACAAAGATGTCGTCGCAAGTTGAACTGGAATTTCAGGAATACGACGAAGGGAGACTCTGGACAGAAGTTTACAGGGTAAGATGAATGTTGGTAACTGAATTCATCTTGTGAATTGGAGTGAATGTCACAATGTCTGAATCGGTGAATGTGTGTGGATTAAGTACTGGATAGTTACTAACATAGTATGAGAGAGAGAGCCGTGACTATAGCACGGTTTACATGAAGAAATTAGAAAGATTTTTATGTGAAATAAAGGTTTCAGTACCAGAGAAAACCCCTTCAAAGCGGGTATATATTATTTCTGATTTTTTTTTTTTTGATTCTGGTTCATAACAAACGGAAGCAAATGATAGATGTAGCTCTTAATTCAACACATGAAGTGGGATCATGATATATAGATCTCGGTCTCACAGTTCGTTTGATTGTAATATTCACATGCTGAAGCTGGTGAGAGGGCTATAGTATATTAACCTTTATATCCTGTAGATCATCTGCAGATGGAACACGCTTTCAAAACCATTGTAACTTCTTTCCATCCATGATCAATAGATTATCCTCGCGTATAGGGGAAGTAAAGAAGTTGTGTAGTGAAGTGTCAAAAAAAAAAAGAAAAAAAAAAAGATAGAAAAAAAAAAACAAACAAAAAACAACCCTGCAACCTAATGAAAAAAAATTCTCAGAAAGTGGAAAACAATTTCTAATTAAATGGTGCAAAAAATGTAAATCGGATGCCTAAGAAGACAGTTATGCAACACCCATTTTGCACGGAATATGAGAAAAATAGTGGTTGCTCATTCTTCATTTTCATTGTCCTAAATGTTTTTTGTTTTACCCTGAAGAAGACCCAAGAGATCGAAATGCATTGTATTTTGTCCAGTAATCTGTTTGTCTCGGTATTATTTGGCGGAACTAATTCCATTCTTTTTAAAGTTTGCTTTATTTTCAGCCCCCAGTCATCTCGTTTTGAAACTAAGAAAGTTATGACTTTAAAAGTGATTTTGCTGTTATGGTCTATGAGTGTGTAAAGGGGTCAGGTGTCTCCAAAACAATAATCACTGTAGCTGATGAAAGGTGACAGCAGGTCCAGTTCCAATGACTCTTGCACCCCACTTACCTGTCATTTCAGCGCTTTGAACTTTTGTGGAGAATAAAATGTGTGATTCAACAAATAAATCAAAACAAATTTCTGCAGACACTCGCAGCCACTTACCTGTCATTTCAGCACTTTGAATTTTTGGGGAGATTAAAATGTGTTCCGATTGAACAAATAAATCCAAATTAATTTCTGGAGACACTTGCAGAAGCCCCAAACACAGGATTCAGTTAAATTGCAAGGACTGAAATTCTTTTGTTTGGATTTGCAGGCTTGTTGAGGTGAAACTCTCCACTTTTTCAAATACAAAACAAATGTTGAGAGCCCTGCAAAGAATTAACTTAAGCCAATCATTGAGCAGGAAATATACTACATTATGCTGTCATATTTGGTCGGAAATTGTGAATGATTCATGAGAATCATTGTACTGTTCGTGCTGCCTTGGGGGAAGGGCTAAGGAAGTGGAAGAGGGCAGGGGAGCATAAAAGCCAGCCACCTGCTCTTGTGTGTTGTGAGGTGGTATGAGAGAGAGAGAGAGTGATGTCTCCCTAAGGTATGTCCTGAGCTTTTGAATTTTTTAGATGAACTATTGGTTGCTACACTGTACACATGATAAACACATACTTGTCAGAGTTTCAGAGGAGAAATTTGAAAATTTTCACAAGCAAGCTTGACCAACTGGGTGCATAAAACATTCTTTTACCCCTTCAGAGTTTTGCTAGTTTGAGATTTAAGAGATACCTTCATCATTATTTTCTTCTTTTTTTAAAAGAAAAAAAATTTAAACAAAAGTAGTAAGCATTGGAGTAAAGATAAGTGGGGAATCAGGCCAAGCAGCGTCATTTTCTCAGTACCATTGTTTGATAATGGAATTAGAGGCCAATCATTGCACTGGATCAGTTTTTTTTGCCATTAACCTGCCCTGATCTCATTTCTCTTGCTTACTAATTATCTCATTACTTTTGCTTACAGATTTCAAACTCCTCAGTCTGCCTTTCTCTTAAGGGATGAATGGGTCTGTACCACATACATGGACATGTGAGTGTTGCCAGAGTCACATGATGCCTGCCACAGGAAAGTCTGGCATTTAGCATCCTTTTGTTTGCCTGCATTTAGATGGTTCCTTCAGGCCAAGATCTGGGCAGAATGCTGTCAAGGCCAAGGGCCCCCCATCTTCCTCCCACAGATGTCTGACATAGAACTTCTGAGGAGCTCCTGTTACATCCTCCCCCTGAGGGCAAACGACATATTGACTACCTGTACCAAGGGGGCAAATACATAGGTGCAGTTGCTAGTAGGCAGAGAATTAGACTTCACACACATTCCAGAACTTCGGGCCCTTCATCTGCCCCACACCTCCTGCTTTCCATTTTCTGCCACTTCAGTATGGTTTTCCCCCCTTCTTTCAGAAAGCACTGCTGCACTTGAGGATGCCGTTATTGCGATCAGAGTCAGGTAGCAATCACCAGTTCCATCTCCAGAGAAGGATGCTCTTAGTGATCTTGGAGCTGCCCCATACCAGTTTACCACACTATACTAAAAAAAGAAGTCCAGCAGAGTGCCGTTTGGTCTAACTGAGGCAGTTACACAGGGAGGTGATCATGTTTCCTTTGGACTACCTCTTGGTCCCCAAACACTGAAATAGGCAGCTTTCCCTTTAATCAGTATACCTGTCTTTTAAAACTTTAGGAGAATGAACCACTTTGTACGCTGATTGTTCTGCACTCAACGAAGTCAGAGTGAACTGACTATACTTTCGAGTATAGTGTGAGTATCCCACCAGGGTAAAACGTGTTTTACATGCTAACAGATACTGGAACGCTGAAGAAGAAGAAGAAGTTACTTTAAGTGGGACAGCTGCCAAACATGTCCTCTTGACCTCTTTACTCTGTTGATTGCGGAGGCCTCTGTGGAGGAGTATGATGCCACCTCTATCATGTCTGGCCAATATGGCCAGGATGCTCTGTCTAGGAACGTCTTCAGTTTCTTGCAAAGAAAATTGGAAGTCAAACGAAGTCAAAGTTCTGCTGTAGTGAACACTGCAACACAGATCCAGTTGAACATCATGTTGACCAAGAGGGGCAGTGTTTTCTAAGCCCAAGATCTCCAAGTCTAGGGACCTGAAACCTCCTACCCTGACCCCAAAGATGACCAGACCCCTGTTCCGATTTTCAGTTGGTCCGGAATTGGCTAGGTCAAAAATGACTGCCAGAGTAAACCACAAGTCCTTCATCACCGACAGTCCCCCACCCCCACCACGTACAGGCACTCTATCCAGCATGCCCACAAGTGAAACCATTGTGATGAATTTTGGGGGTGCAGGTGTGGTGATCCTCTAGGGGAAGGACTGGGAATGTTTTCTCTGTTTAAAGAGTAGTTGTGTAGTAAAATTTCACCACCACACTCTCTCTTACTAGTGATGGAAGGAGCAACTTTCCGGTGCTAGTCATCTAAAGAAATGTTTATGTTTCTTAGGACTGTTGAAAATACTCAAGAGTGGCTCAGGAATAATTCTTGTTAGGCTTATGCACTTAAAAGTGTGTGTAGCTCTGAAATAATGTATGAACAACAAGGAACTGACACCAGTCAAGTGTACATTCACATGTCAACTTTACTTGTAATTGTATGTATGTACAAGAGTGAAATATACAAATCAAAAATAGGACTTCAGTCAAGTCAGTCTTTGTTTGGGCTGACTTTTCCCCACATTGATTCAGCACAAAGAGAGGGGATGTTCTCGATTGGTTGAGGTGTAGCCCACTTGGTATATCAGAACGTATCTGGTGTTGGAGAGGATCTAGATTTTTCTCCAGTTAATGGTGACTGGTCCACCTTCGCTCTAAGCAGGCTGATCAGTTTGGTCTGCTTGGCCACATGGTACAGGGAGCTTGGAATCCTGATCCTGTGCTGGGCCAGTAGCAGGAAGCCTTAGTTGTCTAGGAAGCCTAGGAACAGGAACAGGAACAGGAAGCCAGGATCTGGTCACAAGACAGAACCTGGTTTGTAGTTAAGTAGTTGAGACATCCCGCTTGATGAGTCCACACACTTACCTAGAGCTGGCTTTCAGTAAATGTGTGAGATTTCAGCTGACAAGGGATTGTACTAGCATGAATATATCTGCCATAATTTTCAGTATCCACTTTAGTTTTTCTGTCAGGTTTTGAGTGGATTTTAATATATTAGTGTACTGCGACAGTAATGAAATGCTAAGCAGTTATAAGCAAACAATTCTTCAATTTTAAACTCAGCTGAAATATCTCGGAATACACTTAGCCCAAGTACACATGTTGATTAAAGTCACTTACTAAGAATATTGAGGCTGTCAACAGTATTCATAAATCACGTTAACAGTTTTCACCCAGTATTGGCATACTGTTAACCTGTCAGGAGATAGTATTCAGTGATCATCTTAACAGATAGTATTGAATACAGGCATAAAGTTATACAGTTAAACATGTGGCATTCATTACAAGTAATGCATTGTCATAAGACTTAGAAATTTTGCTTCAACTTACACTTCTTTTGGGTTGATCAGTGAAATCTGACACAGGATCTCAGAGTAGGAGGGATGAGCCTTCCTCTATCTGGCATACACCAGTGTTATTATTTGGTTCAAACCGTTCACTGTTGGTGATCAGTCTTACAGTCTTTGGTGGAGCAGTGAAGTGGGGAGACTTGGTACCCCCTTTTGTGTGCTAAGCTACAAACTCGCTCTCTGATGCCCATCTGATTGACAGGCTCCCAGAGAAACATGACAGCCAATAGAATCATTATACTATAGAAAAGAAGGGTGGAAGGGTGTTACCAAATCTGGGAGGGGTGGGAGTGTTGATCTGGAATGGGACAGTCATCCTAAACCACCTGCAGGGTGAGATAATGTGCAGACGATTTGAGAAGACAATCTTTCAAATGTTGGAGGTATTTTTAGCCTTTATGTGTAGGAAGCAAGCTACATTGTCCACACCTGTGTCTTGCCGGTCCATGTCATTGCATCATGCACAGGTGGATTGCACAACAGCCATAGTGAGTGTGGGGATGGAAGGGAAGGAGGGAGTTTGGCAGCTTCTCTGAAGTAAAAGAGAGAGGGAGTGCGAGGCCCTCTTCTGAACCATGAGCGATAACCTCCACAACCCAGATAAGGAAAGGGAAAACAGGTACGGGTTGGGTTGATGACCACTCGCTCTATTGTTACGTCAGAGTTCTCTGCTCCTGTGTCATCAGCACTGCGCTCCTATCACAGTTTCAGTTTACATCAAATGTAAGCCCGACAGACCCAGGGAAGAGTGTGAGAGGAGGAGGGGGTTGAAGGGTGAGGTTAAAGACTGAAAAATGGGCATTAACTGCTAATCCTAGTTGCAACTTGTAAGACAGACAGAGAGAGAGAGAGGATAAGGGGGAGGGGGGGGGGGGGGGGGGGGTGTTAGTAGCGGATGATGGTGTGGCTGGCAGTTGTCATGGCGCAACCATGGATCATCTAAGTTTTGGAGAAAGGATACCTGATCCCTTGGGGGGGGGGGGGGGGGGGGGGGGGGGGGGAAGGGGGGGGCAGGAAGGGGGGGGGGGGGGGGGGCAGGGAAATCTAGCCTTCATCTATTCCACCTTCATGAATACAATACGTATACATCCTTTCCAATTTGCAAAACACTAACATTGAACTTGGAGTTGTTTGTTATTTTTTACAGATTTCCAGAAGTACCAGGGAACTATATATATCAATGGAAATCTGCTTTGATCATGCTGCTTCCTGCAAATGCAATGTCTCTTACAAGCTCTGTAGTGTACAGGACCTTTTTTGCCAAACTGTTTAAAATATCGGTTCTTTCAGAGAATATTTTCTGACAAGGTTTGAGGAACGAGTTGTTTTTGTTGCTTATTGCTCGATTGCTTTATGTTCCTTCTGAGAGCTGCATTTACTCTGTTGAGCTTCTAGCCTTGGTCCTGGCACTCAAGATACTTTAGATAGTCTTTCAGTCCTGGACATTTACAGACTTCTTCATCCCCTCTGAAGCCCCTTCTGCTCTCGAGGCCATTGTTGACTGTAATTTTACCACCCTGAACTGTGAACTCTGGAATTGTTCTGTGATCTTGATTCATACTTGAAATCTGATGGGTACAAGATTGTCCTCACAGTCTCAGCTATGCTTCTGGGCGTGTTAGTTCTTACTAATTGTTGGCATTCAAGCTGATGAGGCGACCAGTCGTTTGGCTAAAAATGCCACAGTATGACAATTGCAGAGTCAATCAAATCATTTATTTGTACACAGATCAAAAACTAAAGTAAAGTTCATGTTGCATGAAGAAAATCTGGTAAGAGGAACACTGTTTATTCTCTTCACAGATCTGAAACCAGAAGTTGACATTCCATCAAGGAAATCTGGTAAGAGGGGCAGTACTCACACAAACAGATAATGCACTCCATCATCAGATCAGAGCAAGTCTTGGAAGTTTTTACCATCTGCCAATGGAGGCTTCAAAGAAAATCAGTTTTGTTCCAGTTACAAACAGACCACAGCTTTTACACACCCATGTGTCTCTTTAAGAGTTCAGGAGACACCATGGTGAATGTCATGTAATAACTAAATAAGCCACTCATGAAACATGTTATTATAGATTTAGTGTTGGGATTTGCATGGCATAAGACATAAGGACTTTGTAGTACACTCCATGATGTTTTTCCTAGTTGGTATTATACGAGGGGATGTGAATTTTTAATTTATAGTACTTAAGAAATTTTTTTTTTTTTCATTTTTGCTGACATTTTGTGGAAAATTGAATTGCTTTTAAGCTGAGGAGTAAACTGCAGCGTTTGTGTGGGGTAATTTTCAAAGGTTTGTGAAATTTGTGTATGTCATAGCAGCATTTTCAAATGTTTGATGGAAAATCTGTAAAAAGGTCAAGTAAAATGCCCAAGTCTTTGAAGAGGCTTTGAATTGGATGTCAACAGGCACTTACAAATACATACATTTTGAACTTTTTAGGAGAAGAAGAAAGAAATCCTGGGAAAAGAGGAGGAGGAAAAAAACACACACACGCGCACACACACACACACACACACACACACACACACACACACACACACACACACACACACACACACACACACACTGTTTTCACACACTCTCACTCCAGGGGTTACAACCTTGCTGTGGTTGGAGGGCTTGCACAGTGATCCCTTAAGCTCTGCTGACAGGTGCATCATTATGTGCATAGAAGGCTAGTTTTTGAAAATGCTGGTACTTGTGGTAGGCCTGTAAAGCCAGGTTGCTCACTGGCCTAAGTACAGCATGTTAGGAGTTGACGCCCCTGGTAGTGTCTCCCATGTCAGACAGGCTAAAGGTGAGGGCCCTCACAATTCATAACCTGCTTTTTTCCTGTTATATCTTCTGCCGTTCTTATGAATCTTTGCAATCTTCTCCCCTTGGTCTTCTTTTCCATGTTCTTCTTTTCTTCGTGATTTTCTTAAGATCGCCACATTTCGTGCGACCTGTGATGAAGGAGAATAAGATCCTGGTGATCAAGAGGGCAGATGCTCTCAACACATCTCTTTGGCTCAGACCTCTTCTAGACAGGAGTTACACAGTGGCCCAGGTGTAGCAATAGGCTACCCTTGTGTGGGGTTGGGTCAAGCAGTTCCATGCCTGGCCAAGGTAACCCTTGTGCTTGGCTTTCTGTTCCCAGAAGTTGAGCATGTCACACATCCCTTGCAAAAACTGTTAGGGATGAAGACAGTGACTTCTTGGCCCTGGGCCCTTAGTTGGAGTCCATGGTGGGTGGGTAAGGGAGGGATGAAATAAAACCAAAACCAAATGCTAGCTCAAGGCAAATTTCAGCCGACAGAGAGGGATGGTTCTGCCTCAGCATACAGACTGTAAATAGGGGTGGTGCAGAATGTACCCAGACAGACTTGAAGCCCTTGATGGTGGATGGAATCTAGAATTTTCAGGTAGGAAGATCTGACAGAGCCATAGACTGCACAGCCAAAGTCCAGTTTGGAGCGGATTAGAGCCCTGCAAAGATGGAGAAGAGTTTTAATACTTTTATTATCAGCACCCCAGTTTGTGTGTGCCACAACTCTCAGAATGTTCATTGTTTTCTGACATAAAGTTTTTAAGTATTGGATGTGGCTTTTAAAGTTCAGTTTTTGATCAGAGGTAACACCTAGAAATTTGGTTTTACTCACAGCTGGAATGGTGGATTTGTCCAGACGAATTTCAGTATCTGTAAAGAGCAGTCAAAAATTGTGAAAGCGAACACACTGAGTTTGGGTACTTGAAAAGATAAACCCATTTTTCCTCTGCTCACTGTCAGATCTTATCCATGCATTGTTGGGAGTCGACATTGTATGCTGGCACAGGTGGCTTCAACTACAAAGGGTGCGATGTCATCAACAAACTGACTACAGAGTGGATTCAGAACCCTGGTGTACAGAACTGACAATCTCATTAATTTTGATGCTGAAGAAAGTAGGAGAAAGAATGTGACCCCGGGCTACACCCAACACCTGCTCATGGATGTCTGACAGCGTGGTGCCAACACAGACATGGAAACAACTGGTCAGCCAGAAAGTTTAATAAAAACAGGCACAAGACCACAGAAACCTAGTCTATGAAGATCGATAAGAATTTCATGTTGCCATGTGATATTATAAGCTTTCTCCACATCAAAAAAGATAGCAACCATACTTTGTTTATGAAGGTGTTGCAGATAGTGGTTTCAAGACAGACTAAATGGTCAGTGGTACAGTGGTACTTCCGATCCCACGCTGTTCTTTGGCCAGAAGGCCAGCTTCCACATCAGTCGACAAGTGACCATCTTCTCCATAACCTTACAGAGGCAACTTGTTAGACTTATACTAAGTTATAGGTCTGTACTTGTTTGGATTTGACAGATCTTTACCAGCTTTAGGAAAAGGGATAATCAGTACCTGGCCTTCCACCAAGAAGGAAAGAAGCAGTGGTTCAGATGTATTATTATGGTTGTAGATTTTTTAAAAGAGTTTGAAGACAGTTTGGGCACAGGTCACACTCCTTTTACACCCATTCTTATCTTTTAAAAGATGAAAAAGCTGCATGTCATATGTCACTCATAATAAGTTGAATAAACATTTTTTTTTTTTTTTAGAATGTAGGGACTTGAATGATGTCAGACAAAAAACCCTTTACCGCAGATTCCATGAAACCTTGTTCAGAGACGTCCCACCTGATGTGATTTTGTAATTTCTGAAAGAGATCAACATTAATTTTTTCATCTGATCTAAGATTTTGTAGAGGAGTTTTACGAAATTTCCTGTGTGTGTAAGAAAATGACTCGGTAGGGAGGGAAAGACTCGGTAGGGAGAGAGAGAGAGAGAGAGAGAGAGAGAGAGAGAGAGAGAGAGAGAGAGAGAGAGAGTGTGTGTATGTGTAAGAATAGGACTTGAAAGTTTACTTCAGTGCAGGGACAGCCCTGAAATGGCCCTTTGCTGTTGGCTGGGCTATAACTTAGCAACATTATCTCTTTCCTATGAACACACATGTGCACACACACACACACACACACACACACACACACACACACACACACACACACACACACCACACCACATTATTATTCTTATTGGCATTGTTGGTAATACATTGCTGTAATCATTATCATTGTCAGTATTGTCTGCTATTATTGTATTATTATTATTACTTGTATTAATATCTTTGCTAGTATTATTATCATTAACACTGCTGTTGTTGCCATCATGACTGTTACAACTATTATAATTATTTACTATTATTATTAACATTATCATTGTCTTGCCAGAAGAAGACCAAAGAAGTCGAAATGATGAATGGGTTTTTCAGACACCATATAAAAAAGCTTCAAGTTTGTAATCCATATGAAAGTTACATAGAAAAGGGGTTGTGCATCGTAAGTGTGGCTGTTAGTGATAGAATGCTTTGTTTTTGTCAATTTTATATGAAACGTTAATGAAATAGCTTTTCATTTTTTTTTTCATTTTTTTTTCGGCTTGATTCAAGCACATGCCAAAAAAGGAAACAAAATGGTGGTGTGCCGATTGACAGATCTAGCCGGTAAGAATACATTCAAGCCATCATGTAACACAGTCATGGCCCTAGTTGTGCAGAGTGACCTAGGTAATACATTAACAGATTTCTTGCATGTGTGTAATATAAAGAAAAAAAGGAGTGTAGTTGTTCTTGCTTCCTTGAACAAAAAGCATTAGATCCAACAACAAGAATAGATCCAAAAGGTCAGAACAATAGTGACTAAAACAATAGGTACAT
>JADBJO010001777.1:263602-333602 GCA_016801955.1 Conus betulinus | reverse complement strand
ATGAACAATGACTGGAAGTGTGCTGCAGTTTGGGAAAATATCATGAAAAATGACAGGAAGTGTGCTGCAGTTGATGTGAATATCATGAAGAATGACTGGAAGTGTGCTGCAGTTGATGTGAATATCATGAAGAATGACTGGAAACGTGCTGCAGTTGATGTGAATATCATGAAGAATGACTGGAAACATGCTGCAGTTGATGTGAATATTATGAAGAATGACTGGAAACGTGCTGCAGTTTGATGTGATGTGAATATCATGGAAGAATGACTGGAAAATGATGCTGCAGTTGATGTGAATATCATGAAGAATGACTGGAAACATGCTGCAGTTGATGTGAATATAATGAAGAATGACTGGAAACATGCTGCAGTTGATGTGAATATAATGAAGAATGAATGACTGGATGATGCACAGTTGAAAGAGAAGGATGTAATACTGTAGTCAGAAAAATGGTCAGGGGAACTGTGGCGGAGCCACAGTTTTAAGATAAAAGATGCTGAGACATCTTTAAACTGATCAGAACAATTAAGATCAACTGATCATAATAACCTTGATCACAACAGATTTGTGCAGGTTTTTGATGAAGTAAAGACTGCTGTGTATCCAGTAGACACGTGTGATGGCCAGTGGTGAAGATCTGTCCACTGTACAGACTACTTTGTGTCCACCAGACAAGTGCAATGGTCGAAAGTGAAGTGTACACCCTATAGCGAGGATTGTTTCGTGTCCACCAGACAATTGCTGTGGTCAGTGGTGACGAGCAGTTTTAACTGTTAGTGTTAGCGTATTACTATATAAGGGCTGCTTTTACAGTAACAGTGCAGCTTTACATCTCGGCCATTTCTTCCTTTTCCTCAGCAATGATTTTGATGGTTCGTTTACTCATTTTGACTTTGTGGGTTTATTTCAGATGATCATTGTCGAGTTGTGCTGCAGAAAGATGATAACAGTGACTACATCAATGCCAGTTTTGTGGAGATAAAAGAGGCGGGCAGAAAGTATATATTCTCACACAGGTATGTGTCAGTGTGATGACTTGTAAATAACAGCATGTAAACTATAATGGAACCTTGGAGAGGTGCATCTGGACAAGACAGAAGTTGCTATTAGGACTTTGAAAAAAAAAAAAAGATCTAGCTAACACTGTTGATACTGTTCTGCTAGGAGAAGATTAATGGTTGAGGTGTGTGTGTGTGTGTGTGTGTGTGTGTGTGTGTGTGTGTGTGTGTGTGAGAGAGAGAGAGAGAGAGAGAGAGAGAGAGAGACAGACCAGCTTATATATACAAATAGAGGCAATCAAATTGCTGTAACATCATCGAACAAAGAATTGCTACAATGTTGAGTTCACTGCTGACTGGCTAACAGGAGCACCATCATCATGACAGGTGACGAAGTAAATCAAAACTTTTGTGTATATACAGTGCAGGTGAACAGGGTCCAGTTGAGTGGAGCGTGAACACCAATAAAATCACCTGAGCATGAAAAGAATGTATAATCTTTGCATCCTTGTTTGTTTTTTTCATACATTTCCAAATTGTGAACATTTCAACGCTACTAGCTCATTAACGTACCATCCACATCGATTCAGTAAAGGCCTTCACTGGTTTAATAGTAGGTGCGTTGTGAACAATTTTGTGTAAATCGGAAGACATGCAATGCGAATCGCATCATTTAAGCTTCTCCCAACACAAATGCTCTCGAGTTCCGGTTATAGTGGTGACAAATCACCTGAAACAATCTGTTTTTTTTTTTTTTCATATATTCAGTTTTCAGACTTTCTGTGTCTTTTAAATACTACTACTTTTACATTCAGTTTGAAAGATTTGCCATCTTTTTATTTGAATAATTAATTTCAAAGTGAGATGACCATAGGTGGAATTGAAACAAATTTTGAAAAGAATTTTTAGTAAGTCCACCAAACGACGGGGACAAACAAATCGCTTAAGACCAAACACGACATGCTTCGACCTCATAGGTCTTCTTCAGGTGACATAAACAACATTCAGGACATCGACAAGGAAAATGAAGAACGAGCAATCACTTGTCTACACAAATTCGGTGCAAGATAGGCATTGAATGAAATGAGGCCATCGGGAAGGGTATACTTTGCTGTCTGTTGCTATTATACATGTCAGTGTGTGTGTGTGCGTGTGTGCACATGCGTGAGAGATATCATCGTTTGTTTTTGTTTGTACACTGGTTGATTAGTTAATGTTATTTTCTGTTGCCTAAAGAATTAGGATGATGGTGATGATAATTTTTGTGGTGGTAATGATGATGATACTA
The DNA here is from genome assembly GCA_016801955.1 of Conus betulinus. Classification (NCBI taxonomy): domain Eukaryota; kingdom Metazoa; phylum Mollusca; class Gastropoda; order Neogastropoda; family Conidae; genus Conus; species Conus betulinus. The sequence goes on along the minus strand of JADBJO010001777.1, from coordinate 331,313 downwards.
TGTCAACATGTTTTTTTTTTTTTTTTTTATTGTGCTATAGGGACCACTGGAACATACCTGTGGAGATTTCTGGCTGATGATCTGGCAGCAAAAAAGCAAGGCAGTGGTTATGCTGAATCGGGTCATAGAGAAGGGGACAGTAAGATTTCTTCTTTCTTTCTTTGTTTCATGGTTTATGTACAAAACATAATGAAAAAAAAAAAACATGTTAGTTTAAAGTGGACACCAGTCAAAAATGGCACATATGTTTTACATGGATCCTGTGTCTGAAATGTTCCTACACATGACAGCCTAGGGTACCGGACGTGTTTGCAGTAGGCACATTGAATGGACTGTCACAGGAAGGGTAGGAAAGCCAAAGCACCAGTGGTGGCTCAGTGAAAAGGCAGCCAACAAAGAGTTTGTGCAGGCGGCCAGTTTGAGCTGTATTTGGCGGACTGAATGTTGCATGTTCATGGGTATGGCAGGACTAGTGCAAGTGCTGCTGTCATGTTATCAGTAATAGAATGTGTATCCAGTAATCGTAAAGTATCACATCTGTTTTAAGGAACATCCAGGAAATATATATTTAAAGCACAAAAACAAACTTTGAAACTCGTCTACTTTTTTTTTTTTTTAAAAACCAATTTTTTTTTTTTTTTTTTAGATCTAAATCCATATAAATATTTGAATAGAAACGGACTGCATCAGGACTGAAAACTGGACAAGATGCAATGAACATAAAAATCAAAGTGCAAAGCAGCATTGATTGGATATGCAGTATCTCTCAGCACAGTATTGTCAAGTTTCCACTCAGCACCTACATTGATTTTCCTAGATTCTTCATCTGCTGCCATGCTGCTTTTTCCCTGGGATGTGGTATGTGCGCTTAGCTACACATTTCTGTCCACATCTCACTGCCAGATAGGGTCATCTCATTACAACAGTCACAGTGGCTTGTACACATGATATTATGTAGGCCGCTACAGTGGAATTATCAGTCAACGGTCTCACATTGAGAGATTTGTCTGGAAGCACTTCAGTGAAAATAGGCTGCATTTAGCTCTTGGTAACTAATGTGGAAATGAGTTTCAACTGGCAGCCACAATCCCTCCAGAGCTGTCCGTGTCACATACACAACCCCATCCTGTCAAACTAGCTTCTGATGCAACTGTGTTATTTAGTCCAGATGAGTGATGTCATTGTAAGTGGTATCTACATTATATATCCACCACTTCAGTTCATCAACTGTTAATGGAGTGAGTGTAGTGTATTCATTGAAGTTCCCCTTTGCCTCAGTGCAGCTTTTTGTGTGCTTTTTTTATGTGACGGTAATGTCAGGGATCAAATTTCATAGCAGGAAAACTTGCCACTATCTTCCCTATGGTCTTGGTCAGTTGGCCTTAGACAGATATCTGATTCTTAGTTTGCTGGCTGTGAGTAGCTAAACTCTGCTGTGTTTCAGACTCTTTTTTTTTTTCACATGTCACTTTTGTCAGTTTGACTGTCATTGTTCTAGATTCAAAGATGACCCCAAAATATAAGATGATAATGGGCTGGTTGAGAACTGACTTTTCTTTGTAAACAATGAAAGTAGGCAACAAAAAAGCTGTACTGTAGCTAGGAGGTTCCCTGTGCGGTCTGCTTCTGATTCTGCTGTGACCAGCATGAGAAGGGAATCATTCAGAAAGGAGGTTGACGCATGATTTTTGTATCTTAGCTTTTAACAAGGACAGATATCACAATTTGTGTACATTCTGGGGGCCAAGAGCTAGACCATTTGGCATGCAGTTAAGATTCCCACAGTTGGCCTGTCCATTTGAAATCTCAAATACTTCCTGTGTTCTTTTGCTATGAAATGATGGTAAGCAGTATCTTGATTCAAGCTATACAAGTGCAGCATCATGCGATTTGAGCCATCCTTTTTTTTTTTTTATTTATTGTATTTTATTTATTTTTTTTTTTTAGCATTTTGGACATAGGTGATATGTTTAGGTCTTGCACAGGTATACAAGGGGATATAACTCTTTTTGTTTTGAGTTTATCAGATTCACTGTCAGTGATTGTCATTTCCGCATGGTTCAAGTTAGGTTGTGCACAGGAGGGAGGAGAGGACAGGGAATTGTATTCAAATTCCAGTGGCTTCTTTTATTAGCTTTAGAATTTATTGGTCTGATGTAAGCAATTCCCACACAGGGCATTAGCAGCGCTTCACAGTTCTCTGGTCTCAGATATTTTTTTGAGCCAGTCTTTCAGTGTTTCTTCAGGGAGGCCAGGCTGAAATCGTTTGTTAAAGATCTTCGCTAAAGAAGAAAAGGCTATCGCTTCACCAGCATCAAGATCTCTCTCTATTTTTCTGACAAATCTTCGTCAGAGCAGCTGCTGAGAGTGTATCGTCTTTCTCTTCCCCATCAGATTCTGACTGTGCCTCATCTGAATTGGAAATATCTACCGGTGAAAGAGAGCCCACATTGACTGAAATAAAATTTGAAAATTGACTGCAGAAATTGAAAAAAAAAAAAAAATATAAAAAAAAAAATATATATATATATATATGTATCTGTATCTCTCTCTCTCTCTCTCTCTCTCTGTATATATATATATATCACAACAAAACATTGACTTGGGCAATTTGTACTTAGCTCCAACAAATGAGAAATTAAAGCCCACAATTGATTCAGCAATGAACGGTTATTTCCTTTAAATAAACAGTAAATTTTTTGTAATGTTTTATTTATAACCTGAGTAGACGGAATGAACAAACTGAAATAATAAAAGGCACTGCTTAGAGCAGTGGAACAGAGCGCCAGAGCATTAATTGACCCCTATCCCACCTGCTGCTGCATGTCTTGCCTGTCGTATTTTCTCAGTTTTCCCACCTGCATCCCTTTATCCCCCCTGTTTATTTTACTGTCTGTCTCCCCCAACACTGTCTCCCTCCTCCTATTTCCACACCTCTCCTCCTAACAGAATGTGAGAATCTGATCCAGCTGCCACCCTTGTCATTGATGAAAAAAAATGCATCCTTCTGTAAATATTAAAAAAACATTGGACCAGAACTGTGTATAGCATTCTTCCAGTGCAGATAAAGCTTTAAGTTTTCCTCAGGGGGAATTTAATGAAAAAAAAAAGGGAAAGTGGGGGGGGGGGGGTCTCTCATACATTACGATCATTGGAATGATAACTAGGCACGTCAGGAAAGAAATTATACTGTTGCACGAAAGTAGGTGTGTGTGTGTGTGTGTGTGTGTGTGTGTGTGTGTGTGTGTTACACAAATCAGCTGAACACATGCATGGAAGTGATATTTAATTGTACACCTTGTTGCAACATATCATTTTTGCTCTCCAGTGTCGATTTTGAGTTCAGTTAGGTGACGGCCCAGATATGGCTGTTTGCTATTGGCTGGGCCATGAGCATCTTGAATGAACTGAACCTGCTATTTCAGCGACGAGTATGGAATTTTTTCCATTGATATAAAAGTCTGTGTTGATGTAGGCCTATCACAAGTCAGTGAAGTCATCCACTGGTGCACACACACACACACACACACACACACACACCACACCACACACACACACACACACACATATATGTGCATACAAACACATGCATGCCTAAGCAACACAAAGGCAGTCACGCATACACAATGTGTCAGAATATAAAAGGTAATACTTGAGGAAAGATTTGAAACTGATTAAGGACGGATTTAGAATTTATAGTCTTGTCATATTTGCAGTTTTTGTTTATATCTGTATTGGGTGTAAGCATGCATATGTGTTTATGTAGCTGTGTGTGTGTGTGTGTGTGTGTGTGTGTGTGTGTGTGAACGTGCATACACTTAAAAAGATGAATGTGCCAGTGCTGCTTGAAAAATGTCAGGACTGGAAATTGTGCCATACACTGCAGTTACTAGTCATGTTGGCAGGTGAAGTGCGCACAGTACTGGCCGTTGGGAGCAGGTGCAGGAGAAGATGATGACATGATTTTTGAAGATGTTGGTCTGCGAGTGACTCTCAAGGGAGAGCAGGACTGTCACACAACTTTATCATGCGCTGGCTGGAGCTGGAAGACATGACGGTAGGTCTCAGGAAGCGCACATCCCCAGTGTCTGCCCTTTCCAAATGTAATCATGTGTGCGGGCACACACACACACACACACACACACACACACACACACACACACACACACACACACACACACACACACACACACACACACACACACACACACACACACACACACACACACACACACACACACACACACACACACACACACACACACACACACACACACACACACACACACACACACACACACACACACACACACACACGCTTCTGTTGTTAGAGTGACCTGACGAGTGAGTACATCGATCAGGTGAGTGAATGTAAGTGATACTGCAAGTCAAGGCTGCTCCATTCCTGATTGTGCATATGTGCTGTCTGGGTGCTAGAGGAGATCTCCTGTTACTGATATGCATTAGGCACTCCAAAGTGTGAGAGCGAAAAAGGAGGTGAACAGGTTAATTAGTAAGACAGTGTTCCATCAAACATTACGATCCATAGGGGCTGTTAGACGTGTTTTGTTTCTTGTTTTGATGACATTTGCATCATAAGTTAAATTGTCATGCCCGAACAGCCAAACAGGTTGTGAGTGAGCACCCTATTTCTGGTTCCTCCCGATCTTTTTAACGATTGACTCCTCGCGCATTGATTCAGCTGGCATTATGGCAAGTGAAGTTAAAGTCATACACCAAGTGAAGTTAAAGTCATACACCAGTGTGACTAATACTGGTTTGGAATGCTGAATAGCTGACTTTGTCAGTGTAGGATTTTTGCAAAATGATTAAAACTTGGACAATTTTCTTCGAAACAACACCACAAACACTTCTTGTGTGTCACTGTGACTTCTCACACATAAAATAACGAAGCATTCAAATAGAGATTCATTGTGTTTAACAGCAAATTAGATCAAAGTGATAAAATGGCATCTTAGTTAGAGTCACTGCAAAGGGTGTCAGGATTATGTATAAATTCATGATGATTTTCGAGATTGGTAGACGGTCGTCAGTCAGTTTAAGGATTGAAGGTTTTTGTCCAGTTGCACCCTGCATTTTGTATAGAGAGGACTCCTTACTTGTTACCTTTAATATAGCTGTGGACAGCAAAAAGAACAAAGTATTTTACCAATATATTAGATGTTCATCCGTTCCAAATTTGTTTTATTTTGCTTTAGAGTTTCTACAATTTTGTGGTTGAAGAAGCATGAAATAAAGCGTCCTTTACAGGAAAACCCATGGAAAACCTCCGCTTTACAAAATTTCTGACGAGATTGGTTGAGATAGTGATTTAGGTAAATGATTTTGTTCGTAACCCTCTGGAATTTGAAAGTGAACACTAGTGGCACTTGGATCCAGTCTGTGCAGGATTGACCAATACTTGTTTTTTGTTTATGAAACTATAATTCTCTATTGTATGGAGTAGTTCTTAAAAGAAAATGCTTGCAGATCTTTTTATTAAGATTTCTTGGAATAAAACATAATTTTCACTCATCAATTAAAGACTGTTTTCCAATTCAAAACAGACGGCAGGGTATTAACTTAGCCTTTTCCTGGATTTTGTTGTATCTTGAACGAAATCTTGATTCTTGATCATGGCCTTTTTGGATGGATGGGGAATGGGGATGGTTTTTCAGACAGGAGACAAGCGAGAAGTGCTGCATTTTCACTACACCACCTGGCCTGATTTTGGTGTTCCCACATCGCCCGCAGCCTTCCTCAACTTCCTGAACGTTGTGCGGGAGGCGGGTGTGTTGGAGGTTGATATGGGCCCTGCGGTGATCCACTGCTCTGCTGCATTGGGCGGTCTGGAACCTTCTGTCTGGTGGACTCCTGCTTAATCCTGGTGAGATCAGTCTGTTACTTTTCTTTCGTAGTTGTGGCTGTACTGATTGTTCTCAGCCAAGCGTGTGTGTATGCTTGTGTTTATCATTTCTTTTATTTGTGTAGAATTTTTATGTCATATGTTTCTGTGTTTTGTCACTGATGGATAACGACATAGTGTGTAAACATTTTTGTGGTAACCTATCTTTAATTGTGATATTTTGTATGTTTTAAAATGTAAAGCTTACATCATTTTGCATTAATCAAAAAAAGAGTATGATTACAAGATCTCTCTCTGTTTGTCTGTCTCTGTTCCTCTCTGCTCTCTCTTCTCTCTCTCTCCCCCAACCTCCTCTCCCTCCATGATATGTTATATGTTACGTGTCAGCATGTTCTTCATGTAAGTGCTATTTGATTTGAAAGACGGTTGTTTCCATCAACTTCCTTTTATTCAACTAGCCATGTTTTGTTTGTTGCTATGTTTGTATGTTGATATTGTTTGTCTCCTTTATAGGTTGATTTCCTTTAGCAGTGTGTTGATATTGTTTGTCTTCTTTATAGGTTGATTTCCTTTAGCAGTGAAACTCTTATCATTTACTATCATTTTCTAGCTGCTTCTCTTTCCAAGATGTTAATATTTTTTCTGTATTCATACTTCATCTTGTTCACTTTCTGAAGAACTCATAAAGTTTGCAAAATTAATCTTGGGCTGACTGCGTTGCTTACTTGTGCAAATGGGAATCTGAAAAAGATATTTCAATTAAATGAAATTGAGCACTTTCTTAATATCTATTCTCAAAACTTTTTTTGTAACCACGCATCCAGTCTGTGATAGAGTACACCTCAACAGTATGGAATTCCACTTGTGCAAATGGTCTTAAAATTACTTGCCAAGTTACATAAATGTGCTGAAAAACTGGAGCTTTAAAGTTAGTTCATTTTCATCTAATCATTATAAGACGCTTGATATATTTCCACTTAAATTAAGGCTGGAATACAATTAGACATTAGTACTGCATATAATGCATATATGCATAAGTAATTATTGTATTGCTCCTCCACGAATCAGCAATGCTAATCAATGAATCTAAATTGCTTCCCTTTTGTTTTTGCTGCTATAGTTTCTGTCATTGTTAAATTATGTACATTATGTATGTGTTTTGATTGTACTCTCTCTGTCTGTCCATCTGTCTATTTATAGTATGCATTCGTTTTTTGTGCGCAGAGGGCTGGATGTAAAAAAAAAAAAAAAAAAGCATTATAAATGCTTATCCCACTACCCTCTTTAAATAAAATTTCATTTGTTGTTTTCTCTCTCTCTTCTCTCTCCCTTCCCTCCCTCCCTGCCTCCCTAGTCTCTCTGCCCCATTCTGTCTCTTTTGCCTGTCACTCTCTCCCATGCTTGCTGACAGCTGTATAAAGGCCATGTGTGGTCAGCTGGGCTGTAATAAAACTACACCAGAGTAGGCTCCCTCTTCTATTGTGGAATGTGTTATGCACACAAAAGAGAAGAGTGTATCTGTATGTCTTCCAGCACAGATATGTGTATTTGTTGCTTGTTCTGTCTGCCTCTTTGTTCTTGCTTCTGTGTATGTGTGTTTATATATGTGTGTGTGGCTGAGTGTGACGCAGATGGTAGGATTCATCCTAGGCATGAATCACGGCAGTTTTTTTGGTGTTGGACATTCAGGGCCAGCACGCCATGTGGGCTGGATATCAGACTGTGTGTGTGTGTGTGTATATGTGTGTGTGTCTGTGTGCTGCACATAGATAGAAGGACTCGCCCTTACAGCAAATCACTCTGGTGGTTTTTTTTTTAGCTTTGGACAGTCATGGTCAATACGCCGTGTGTGTTGCATGCTAGTGATGTATGCATATTTCTTTTTGGAGTTGCGTTGAGTTGTACTTTTCCTTTTTTGTTTACTAAAGAAACGTAAAATGTTTTCTGTATAGGAATTATCTGATTTAAAATAACTTGGAAAGAAACATACATGTTTCATTTGCACTCAAATGCACACGGCTTATTGATCCTGAGTGTCCAATGTAAAAAAAAAAAAAAAAAAAAAGTATTCTGAGTAGAATAAACAAATTCAAAGTAACTCAAAAAAAAAAAATGCGTATATAATTTGCACTCAGATGCGCAAAGCTTATTGACCCTAAAATATCCAAAGTAAAGAAAAAAAATGCTGGTTTGCTCTTTGGCCAAAGCAGGGGTGGCAGGGAAATTTTTTTTTTTAAATTTGAAATGATATTTTCCGTTTTTTTTTCTTTTTCAGATTGAGAAAAACAAAACCTTGAACTGCATCGACATGCGACAAATGCTGATGTCAATGCGATCGTACCGCATGGGTCTCATCCAGACCCCAGACCAGCTGCGCTTTTCTTACCTGGCAGTCATACATGGGGGACGCATCTTGCTGGGGCAGGATGCTAACTCCAATATAAAAGGTATCCTTGTGTATAGTGTGGTGTGTGTGTGTGTGTGTGTGTGTGTGTGTGACATGGAGATGACCGCTAGTCGCCAGCTCCTTCACGCATCAAAAGCGTAAAGGACTTCCAAGCACTGCCTGTTCTCTGTTCATCAAGTCCACCATGCACCAGAGCATGATCTAAGGTTGACGGTGATTTCAAAGATGGCTTACTCCCCTTTTGAGAGAGCGGGGGGGAGTTGCGAGTGTGGGGGGAGATAAGGGTGGATGTGGCAGGGGAAGTGGCTGGGGTGGAAGCAGGGGTAGGCCTATCTGTTCCCCATTTATCAAAGCTGCCAAATGGAGCGTGAGCTAATGTTGACAGTGATTTCAAAGACAGCCCACTCACCTTTGTGAAGGGTGGAAGGAGTTGCAGGTGTGGTAGGAGTTAAAGGTGGATGCTGGGAAGGAAGGTAGGCCTACTTTTGCCCATACAGTGCTGCAGTGGGATCGGTGTGTGTGTGTGTGTGTGTGTGTGTGTGTGTGTGTGTGTGTGTGGGCCTACTTTTGCCCATACAGTGCTGCAGTGGGAATCGGTGTGTGTGTGTGTGTGTGTGTGTGTGTGTGTGTGTGTGTGTGTGTGTGTTAAGCAGGGTAAGGTGGGATAGGGGTGTAGCGGGACGGGTGTATTGTTTTTGTGCAGGTCCAAACCATCCTACGTATGCACCTCTCTCTCCCTCTCTCTCTCTCTCTCCATATATATATATATATATATATTTATATGTATATATATATATATATATATATATATATATATATATATATATACACACACACACACACACACATATATATATATATATATATGTATATATACTATCTATATATGTATATGTGTGTGTGCGTGCGTATATGTGTACAGGAATATACAAATGCACATTCTAAAAGTAATACACATTATAGATGACTGATGGAATAAAGGAATAAAGTAACCAATTAAAGAATAAATCATATTAGAAGTGGAATGAATAAGTTTGTGTGGGAAAAAAAAAAAAAAAAATGATAAGCAATTAAAATGCAAAATAAAATGCAGAAGAAATGCATAAATTCATTAAAAAAGAATTGATGGAAGAATGCGATAAAAGGAACTTAGTGACGATGTTATGGAAAGAACGGATGCTAATGAAAAAGTATTGTGAGAAGTGCCTTTAAATTCCTAGATAACTGAGAGAGAGAGGGAGATGGAATGGGAAGTGAAATGAGAGACACAGTGTAGGAAGACAAGAGTGTAGCATTGAAAACCGGGTAGATCAGTTCTTTGGAAGGGTGGATGGATGGGGATACAGGGTACCCTTGGTGGTAGTACACAAGGGGAAGATTCAAGGTATTCTTTTCCAGCTGCGCGTCAGCCTCTTCAAAGCCACCAACCGAGGGCTAGCGCACATCGCTTCTCAGAATTGGCATTGCCAACAACAGCCTACACACCACTGGTGGTACTTTTTGAGCCTGCAGGATTGTTTCACTGCTGTGTGCACCATAGGTGGCGGGGTTTTTTTTTTGAGTCTGTAGTATGGTGTCACTGTTATGTGCACATGCACACACACACACACACACACACACACACACACACACACACAGATGAACAGCTCATTTGTACATGGCTGAATGTGTGCAAGTGACAGGTAGCAATTTAGCAGTATTTCAGGTGGTAATCTGCGGCTGGCATTTAAACAGATAATTTCTGAGTGCTGACGTGAAAGTCAGAGGAAGGTGAATGATGTAGTTCGAAAGCCAGTGAGTTTCATAGTGTCACATCAGAAACTGTGAACGCCATGGAACTGTGCTGCTTTCTGTTATAAGAGGGAATTAGAAATGTTTGGTAATATCAGAGTAGAAATGGAGGGAACAGACTGGAGGGAATGTATATTTCAAGGAAGTCATAGAGAGCAAGACAAGTGCTTCAAAGTGCAGTAATCTTGTGGCATAGACAGGTAGGTGTATACTGAATCCTATGCTCGATTTTAAGCCAGTTGAGTTGTTTAAGAGATGCGATGTATGATGCCATTTTGGTGCCTTGTAGGTAAGGTGGGCGGCTGAAGTTTGAACGCATTGTAGTGGCTGAGTAAGGCTGCATGTATGCCAAGCTGAAGAGCCTTACACGAATCTAACCTTGACAGGATGCATGAACAACCAGAGTTTTTGAGGTCTTTGTCATAAGGAAAGATCTTGTAGAAATGATGAGATGGTATTCAATATTTAATAGATGCTTGGCAGATTTTGGCTGTGTGGTGTTTTTCAGTGCAACATTAACATCCAGATAGAGGCCAAGATTATGAACACATGGCATGAGAGATGTTAGTTGAGCCTCGGACAGTTGACCCGTGAGGTAGAGGGTGTGAGTCTGAGAGTGTTTTATTAACTGAATAGCCTCTGTTTTATCATCTTTCATTTTAGCTTAAGAGTAAACATCCACTGTTTGATATCAAAGACACACTCTTGAAGATTTTTTATGAGACTATTATAGTTACCGTAGCTGTCTAATTGCTTGGTCAGATTTTTAGATTTTGCACTGAAAGTTTTCTTTCTTTTTTTTTTTTTTAAAGTTGTTTGCAGCCCGTGATGTGGGCTTTGTGGTCAGCAGGGCTGTAGACATCATGACTTGACTTCATTCATGTAAAATGATCGTCAGGCAAGCCAGGATTTTTTCATTTTTTGCCTTTTTTTTTTTTTTTAGCTGTGTTTCCAGTGTGTGGTGACACTCATTTTTTTTTTTTCCTGCTGGATTTCAGATACCAGATGAAGAATCTCCACGTCATAAGCAGGATGATGCTCCCCCACCCCCACCCACACGTGTCACCAGTCTTCCAGAGTACAGACGCTCCTCACCGGTGGAGCCATCATCGTCAGAAGAAAATGGGGAGATGGAGAACATAGATGGTGAACTGGCGGCGCTCATTGATGATGATGACGAACGACCTCCCGACCTGCCACCCAAGAAGGGCCATATATCCGGTTTTGACAGGATGTGCAGCAAGGAGGAGGAGGGAAGAAGAAATCGTGAGTTTGTGCTTTGTATAGTGTCTGTCTGTCTTGTCTTTAATGGGTGTATCTGTCTATATATGGGTGTGTATGTGTGCGCACATGTGTGATTACTTTCCGTATCCTTGATTACTGGTGAAAGTGCACACTTCTACTGTTTATGAAACATTTGTATATCCCAACATGCTGACTGTTTGTTGTCAGCCTTTCAAAAAGACCTTTAAGATTTGTTTCAAAGCACTTGAAAGATTTGGATGTAGTCAATAGGGCTAATAATGCTTTGTACTATTTAAAATACTTATCTGAAAGTTAAAATGTGTTCCTCTGTGTGTGTGTGTGGTGTGTGTGTGTGTGTGTGTGTGTGTGTGTGTGTACACGCACTCTTGCATAATGCCAGTATTTCTTTTTATTGGTACATCTGCTGGATAATCAGGAGATATGTTGTGTGAAGCTTTTTGTCAGTGAGAATCTCCAGGCAGAAAAAAAATAACAAACAAGGAACTCTCAAGATGAGACACTTACACACCTGTAAGTCAGAATAAATTATGCTAATGGCACCAATTCACCAATCACAAATGCAGGCATAAAGCACACAGAACTAATGAGGAAGTATCTTTATGGCTGAAACTGTGTCAAAAACTGACTTTTCACAAAAGCATTATATTTGAGAACATATTTCATTAAAAAAACAAACAAACAAAAAAACTGGAGGCTGTCTCTGAACTTTTTGAATTTTTGGAAAAGAACAATGGTTGAGATACTGTTTTCAGATATAAACAAGCTACAAGCATAAAAACAGTATGCATGCATGCACGCACACTCAAAATAAAAGTGTTTATTTTTTGTTAACTCACAATATCATAGCACTAACCAACACAGACTTTCGTCTTCCTGTTTAAACAGGAATATCTGATATTAAACAGTAATACTTTTGAGCTTCGTGGTAAACACTATCAAATGAGTCAGCAGCTACATACAAATATATATAATGTTTACTATAATTATTATGTATGTTTCTTGGGAATATGAACAATTTCATGGCCAACTTGATGGTGATTGTGGATCATCGTTCGGTTGCTTCTACCATGGTAACAGTGGAACAGCATGAAAAGGGAGTTGGGAGAAGGATGGAGGCAAGTTAGATGTAGGGGGAAGGATGCAGGTTGGGGAGGGGACAGTAAGCCTGGAGTGGGTAGGTGGGAAGGAGGATGTGTGTGTGTGTGTGTGTGTGTGTGTGTGTGTGTGTGTGTGAGAGAGAGAGAGAGTGTGTGTGTGTGTGTGTGTGTGTGTGTGTGTGTGTGTGTGTGTGTGTGTGTGTGTGTGTGTGTGTGTGTGTGTGTGTGTGTGTGTGTGTGTGTGTGTGTGTGTGTGTGTGTGTGTGTGTGTGTGTGTGTGTGTGTGTGTGTGTACGTGTGTGTGTGTGTGCCTACCTACAACCTGAAGAAGACATTGTAATTCTTTTGTCCTGAGAAATAAGTCTGTAGCTGTTTATTTTGTAATTATTCAACTTGATCCTGCAGTCAGTAAGTTTTTTTTTTTTTTTTTGTTTCTGTTCTGTTTTGTTTTGGTTTTTCTGTTTTGTTTTAAAGAATGAGTGCATTATAAATTTTATTTTGTTGCTGAAATGATAAAAAGTGATTGATGGATGTGGGAAATATAGAAAGGGTAGTAAATTTAAGAAAGGATGGCATTTTAACAAGTCTTTTAAAAGTGTGATAACATAGTTAGCTGATGATGTTTATTTGGAACTGGTTGGTACTTAAGACACAGTCTGCCAAGAAAAGGATAATTAAGCCTCCCAGCTGTGGATATAGCTGCGGTTCATGATTTTGAGTTATCTCATCCTGTCAACATGAAACATGTAATAATTATATTTTCCATTCATTTTCCTTCAATAAAATGCATACTTTTGTATACTTTAGAGCAATACTTGAATTTTGTGATTGTTTTTTTGTAAGGTTGGTGTTTTTTTTTTTTCCCCCAAATTACAAATAGTTCTGGGGGAGTCAAAGGGTTAATGGGCAATGGATTAGTTTTAGGTCACTGGCAGCACACAAGCCCTTTGCATGTCACAACTCTCCTAGCGTACAGTAGCCCCATACCTCCCCCCCCCTCCCGTCCTCTTCACACACTCCTTGTTCACCTCTCTCTCTCTCTCTCTCTCATTTCTACAGCAAACATTCATATGGCTGTTTTGAGTGGTTTGTTTTCTTTTTCTGTGGAATTTCAAGTTCAGGAATCCAAATCCCTTCATCATGCAGATCAGTTTTGTTGCTGTTGTTGTTGTTGTTGATGTGTATGTATTTTTTTTTTCTAATCATGTTTATATGGCAAGAATTCACATCCTCATGAAAGGAGTATCCATCTTCAGGACGGAGACATGTTTTCTGAATGAAAAGAGAATGCAGAGAACATTTCTGACAATAGGGCAATCCATCCTCACAAAGAAACTCTTCACACAGAGAAGTCTTTATTCATGAAGGGTTATCTCTTTCCTTTGTCATGAGGGAAATATGCTTCAGGGTTTTCTTCTCTGTTCCAGTGCATACACCCTGCGGAAACGTATCCGGGAGGAGCGACAGAAGAACACCCAAGAGAGAATCAAGAGCATGAAGGAACGACAGAGGAAGAGTGCTATCTGGGGTCGAAGACGATCCTACCTGCAGCCCATCTGCCTTGGGCTGGCTATTCTTGTGGGCAGCTACATGTTCTATCGCTTCTATTGGAGGTACTACTCAGTGGAGCGTGAGTAATGCTTGTTAGGGGTTGGGAAAGGTCTGTGTGTTACAAAGTTGTTGCTTGGTTCCTTCCTTGGAGTGAAAAGTCTGTACCTGTTGGTGGACATTGTGTGTGTATGTGTGTGTGTAGTAGAGTGTGTCGCTGGTTTGTCCCTCAGAAGTTCTGATTTACTTTCACTCAGGTTCTTCGGTCATCATTTGAAGCACACACTGTTGTTATGATACAATATTTCTAGTTTTTTTTCAGTGTCATTGTTTTTCATGGATAGTAAGAGCACAAGCACGTTGTTAATTTCAGTAGGTTGGGTTTTGGTTTAACTTTTTTTTAAGTGTTTCCTTTTTGTCTGTTGTGTGTGTATGTGTGAGAATTTGGGGGGGGGGGGTTTTTGGAGAAGATGGGGCAGGTGCATGTGATGTGAGTTTTTGTTTTCATTTTTGCGTTGGCTTTGTTGTTGAAAACATTGAAAGCAGTGTCTCTGTTCATTCTTTTTTCATTTGTTTTCCTTTCATATGACACTTAAGAAATATATATCTGTTTATGGATCTCTCTCTCTCTCTCTCTCTCTCTCTCTCTTTCTACACACACACACCCACTCACTCACTCATGCACAAACACCCACACACACACACACACACACACTCGCTCTCTCTCTCTCTCACACACACACACACACACACACACACACACACACACACACACACACACACGCATGCGTGCGAAATATATATATATATATATATATATATGTATTATAGGATGTATTATTGAAAATTGTTTGAGGAGAATGCGATTGTAAAATTTTTTGTGTTTTTATCTCTCTCTCGAAAGGGAACATGGTTTTCATTTCCCAGCTGGTCCTTTTCAATCAGGTAAATGGTAAAAACGTTTATTTCCAAGGGCTTTGTTGAGCAGGACACTGTTGTAGCTTTGAAGTGCTCAGCATTTCAGGAGAAGTGAATGAGTAAGCCCTGCATTGTTTTGTTATGAAGGTTATGGTCAACGCTGTAAGAACATGCAAACAGATACAATAGAAAGTTGGATATAATCAACCCTGTTCTTAATTGTATATATTGCTTTCTGTATTCAGGGTTTATATGGTCATTGAAGGTTACTTAAAGTTTGGATTAATCAAGGTTTTATTTGTTAAAAATGTTTGAAAAACATGTGAAAAACTAAAAACAATAGTTTGTAAGTTTGATGCCCCTTCAAAAACATAAACAAATCAAAAACAAGAAAGATAGAGAAGGGAAAATTTCATAGTTGTTGCAAGTGAGTTTCTCATTTGAACTGAAAGAAATTTGAAAACTTATTGATAAAGCTCTGCCGAAAAACATTCACAAATGAATCACAAGACAAAACACAGTCTTGTCTTGTGAGTCGTGTCAGTGTTTTTCGGCAGAGCTTTATCAATATTTTTTCAAAGTCGTTCGGATTTCTGCCCGTAGTCACCTCACTTTGCAACTAGATTGAACTGAAAGACTCGAACACAGGAATTTTTCAGGTATATGGAAACATATAGGAAATAGGCCCTACCAGTTTGAGCATCGTGATGAATAGTTTTTTTTTGTTTTTTTTAATTCATAGTGGATAGCCTCTTCCCTGAAATCAACACAAGGTGGAACACAAGTGTTTGTGTTTTGTGTGATTGTACTGCATAATTTGGTTGGTAGAAATTGACAATGGGGCCATAAATGTTTGTTGAAAAAAATTTAGTAAAGTTTGTGACCTTTTTGGAATACAGACCTTGGACGTAGGTGTGCGTACGTGGATAGGCTGGAAGTAAGGATTCCAGTTCTGACTAGTCTGATAGAAGAAAGTCTTTTCATGGAAGTTTTTTCATGGTTTTTTTTTTTTTTGTTGTGGTTGTTTTTGTTTTTTTTTTTGTTTTTTTTTTGTTTGTTTAATCAAGTTTTGGCCTTTGTTTCCTTCTGTTCTGTTTTGTTTTGTTTGTTTATACACATATAAGGTTTGGTAGAGGTAAAGAATTTACCACCTTAGCTCCATTGATCTATTACTGCTTTGTTTTCCCATGACAGCAGGTAACCAGAATGCCATAATGGACTCTTTGGAAGTCACAGGTCTCTGTAGTTCATGTAACAGGATAGAGGTGTCCAGTTCAGTCCTTCATGCTGTCCATCCTGAACTTATTTGGTGTGCATCAGGACTTCCCTTCACTGTAACCTAGAGAGCAGTCTTGAACAGGGAATGATGGCAAAGTACATGCTGGTACTCTGCAAATTTGCAGGGCTTGTTTGCTGTGAGGAGGGGTTCTGGTCTGCCTGCATATGTGTTGTCTTGCTGCCGCGTGACTATCATTTTTGTCAGTTTCTTGTGTGAGACGGAGGGAAACTGTTCAAGGCATATATAGTAGAAACACCTGGATTTTTTTTTGCTCAAGATATGTTGTTGGTGTCCAGATTAATGTAACCAGTGACTTACATTTTTTAAAATTTTCTCTGGGAAGTTGATAGACCTTGTTTTTTCTGGTAACAGTGAGTTTTTGTGCTGCTGACATAGCCAGAGTGAGCCTTGTGTTGATCTCCATCATTGGTTCGCTCCTTGCTCAGAATGGACCCAAGATGCTTCGAAAAGTACACTGCTGCCAGCATCATTTCAGTGTGATGTTGACAGCTGAATGTTGTCCAGAATTTTTTTTTTTTTTTTTTTTTTTTTTTTTAGCAAGATTGGTTTTCTGTGAGCGTACTTCCATTCTGTATGGATTTCACGGGTGCACCATCAAATACACAGAATTGTCACGGCTTTGTGTGTCAGCTGCTTTTGATTCAAAACTGTGATCACAACACAAAAATTAATCATTCAGACTAGTCGTATAAGCCTTTCAAGATAATGTGCTCCAGTACAATGCTGTTGGCAGTGGCCTTTCAGAAATCAAATGAAGAAGCTGTTAAGCATTGAGCTTTTTAAAAATGGCATCCCATAGTTGGGGAAATGTTTTTTTTTTCAGGAACTACCAAGAACTTGGAAGAAAGGGCTGTAAAGTGAAGGAAGAAGTCTGAAACAGTCATAGACTTTGAGGCAGAAAATATAAAGGGAAAAAGGGAGGACTTGTGCACATTGAGAGAATGTGCTACTTGTCATGTGCAACATAATTCATTTAATATGAGACCTCAGCTACCCACAACTTACTTTGTCACAGTTAAGAGTTGATATTGTTAAATTAAGTGAAAAATGAAAATCTGTGTTTCCAACAGATGGATATTTGAATGCTTTTGGATATTTGTATCGTACATACTTTGTTTCTACTACTTAAAAAGACCTGGTTTGTACATTAAAAATCTGTACTGCTATGTGAGTAAGAAATCTAAATATGTCAGGGTGTGAGTGTGTGCCTGCGTGGGTGTGATTTGGCGTCAGTGTTTGTTTTTGTTGCTATACGATGGTGGTGTTTGATCGGTAGATGTGATATGTATTTGAGAACATGCCATAATCCCTTGACCATTAAAATCTTGAAGCAGTAGTTTGAGACCCCATATGCATCATGGTTATGCGTTTTCTGTAATATACTGCATGATGACTTTTAAAACAGCACAGTGGACTTTTTAAGCTTTGTGCTTGTTTAATGCACTTTGTGGGGAAAAAAGCAAGAGACTTATCACTATCCATTTTAAGACCGATCATATCTCCAGTTCGTATGATTTGTTGCGATACCTTGATAGTGTGTTTTGTGTATGTGTGTGTGTTGGTGGGTGGATGGGTGAGTGGGAGCTTGCACACGTGCGACATAGAGCAGAACATGTTTTGATATCTAATTAAAAAAGAAAGTCTGTTGGTTACCATGAAATCTTGCATTGACTGAAGTTACACAAGCTTTTCGTTCCTGGAATAGCAGTTTTCTCATATGAAAGCTTATATATACATGTCATATATATGTCTCCGACTTCCTCACCTTCCCTTCTCCCACCAAACCCCCATCTTTCTTTTCCCCAAACATCCGCTTGTTTTAGTATAGTGTTGATGGCTGTTAGGACTAAAGCCTCCACACCCCCACCCCCCTTTCATCTCCATCCTCTTCCCCCCTCCCCCTCCCCCTCCCCTCCACTCTTCCTCTCCAGAGTGACGTTTCAGTGCTGGTCAGCTGATCAGCTATAGATCATATCTCTATGTATTCTGGACGGTGACATTTGTTCCCCTGTGGTGTCTCATTTGTTGTACATATCTGTGATCAAGAGTCATGTGTCTTGGGATGAGTGCTGGTGCCCTGTGTCATTGTAGCACGCTGTTCATGCTCCTTAGGGTGTTGTGTTCATTTGTTGTTTTTTTCTCTTGTTCATCAGAACTCGGAAGATGTAAGGGGAGTTGTGGGTGTGTGTGTGTGTGTGTGTGTGTGTGTGTGTGTGTGTGTGTGTGTGTGTGTGTGTGTGTGTGTTTCTGTCCAGTCTGTCTATATGTATCTGTCTATATCAATATCACACACACTCTTATATACATACACACACACTCTCACTTGTACACACACACACACACACACACACACACACACACACACACACACCACACGTATAGTGTCTCACACATTTTTTTGCAAACCCTAGGCTCCAGTTTGGATGCAGTTTAGGAAGTGGATACCTATATTGAAAGTCTGCTGAAACCTACTGACCATTTTCAATTGGTTCAGGGCCAGGTTCAGAAAAAAAAACAAAAACAAAAAAAAAACCCTTTTAAATGAGGCCTTATTTATTTGAAACTATGTTACATAAAGTTGACCTATAGATTCCAAGAGCTCCCATAGTTCTGATTATTCTTGATAACCTTAACTCTTGATCACAGCTACAGCAGGCCAAGTTTTGTTTGAATGTCTGTGTGTTTTTTTGACCATAAAAAAGTGTGTCTGTGTAGTTCTTTGACCATGAATGAAAAGGGAGATTTAAACATGAGATATTTCCACAGTGAAATGGTTGAAGAAGGATTTGCAAAATGGCACTGCCTCAGTGTTTACTCTAGATATTGTGCTACGTCAGTATAAAAGGCTGCTCTTCCATCTACCATATCTTGTTGGGCTGAATGAGGTTTGTGTCAGAAGGTCTCTCTCTCTCTCTCTCTCTCTCTTTTTCTTTCTAGCTAAAAAATTTTATTCCTCTGTTGGTCCTTAAAATTGGCAAAACATATCCTGTTTGTTTTTATGATTCCTGGTTTTACTCTTTTTCTTTGGTATCTTGTAAAGTGGGAGTTTCAGGTGTTTGTTGTGTTGGATCGAGAAAAATTGTAGGGCGGTACCATTTTTGTATTTCCATGTCCCGTGTCTGTATTAATTATTTCCTCCTGTTGCCCACACGCTCCTACTCGGTAACTGATGATATTTTATCATTGACTTTGTTGAACATAGAAAACCATTCTTTTAAATGCTAAATGTTTATTGGATACGTGTTCATTGGCATTAAAGAATCACCTTGAATCACAGTGATATGGACTAGCTGTCTACAGCAAGCATCATGCACAAAAAAAAACTATAAAAAAAATGGCCGAGCAACACAACTGAAGGCAATACACCCATCTGGTCTTGCAAGCATTTACGTTTTACCTGGTATTATGTGTCTGACGAAGAGCCTGTAGCTGGATCTCGCCAGATTTTTATCATTTCTCATTTTTGTTTGTAAGGTTATGTATGTAGTAGGCATTGTATATCCATGCTGTACTCTCAGAGGGATAAAACCTTTTTAAGATTGTAGTTGGAATTATCACTCTGTGCTTCTGTAATTTGCTTTGATATTAGCAGCTCAGTTTGATCTGTTTTGCCGTAGAATTGAGAACCCTAAGATGAGAAATTTTTAGGGTAATCTGATGAGATAAGCCATTTGTGCTAGCGTTGCTGATACAGCTAATCCCCTACAGCTGCTGTACTTGTGCACTGTAGCCATGAACAAGTGCCTTGCAAATGCTTGTCTAGACTGCCTTAGCATCTGTGTAATCGAGTAGCTTTCAGTTTTTGTTGTTGTTGTGGTATTCGTGTGTGTTTGTGAAAGTATATACATGTATATATACACACAACTTTTTACAAGAACCATTGGTCGAGAGGTGTTATACTTATTCACAGACACAACGTACCCAGTGTGTCAGATCTGTCTGAGAGCGAGGTGTATACACGCCCTCTCCAGGAAACTAGGGAGTGATCATGTTTTCAGAAAGCATTTTCAGGATTAGGCATTGATTTGAAATCTGCTTGTTTGTTTGTCTTAGAGGTGAGAAACTTCCAGGCTGCCATCACAGACATTTTCTTGGATGAGTGTGACTTTTACAACAAAATAAAACAAAACAAAACAAAAAAAACCTTCATGGAGTAAGCGTTACTTTTCATGAATGACTCATTTATTGACTGAGAGTTTTATGGCTTGTTGCGTATGGGAAAGAAATTCCAGTCTTTTGAGTTTGATAGATTTGATTGAATATTCCAGTTGCGTACCTCCGCAGCCACTTTTTGGTACATGATAAGAAATTATATAGTAAATATTCTTACCCTTCTTACAGTTGACTAGAGTCAAAGGGTGCTATACTTACACATACACACACAAACACACACACGCACACTCCCTCCCTCCCTCTCTCTCTCTCTCTCTCTCTCTCTCTCTCTCTCTCTCTCTCTCTCTCTCTCTCTCTCTCTCTCTCTCTCTCTCTCTCACAGAAATTAGTTTTGACCAAATTTTGTACTGTATGAAGATATTTGTTTGCATAGCATGGTTAGATTTTCAATTCCACAGATATATTTTTGTTGAAGTTCAGATTTGGAGTAATCGTATATTGGCAGTAAATCATATGTGAACAAATGAACACATTGTAAGGGGGAAAAGAGAGAGAGAGAGATGCCATGGAACTGTTATTTCATGCTCATGAATAGCCTATTTAAATATTCTTGTTGTTACACAACGTTGTATGTATTATGACTGTGGTGTTTGTATTGATGTATATCAAGTAATCATATAACTGACTGTATTTTTGTATGTTTTTAAAATGAATTAATGAATGTGAAGGGAAAAAAAATAAAGTGTTTTCTTGTTTTTTTTATATGTCTGGACTGACCTTTGATTTAATTACTGTTCATACAGTAGTTCTCCTTTCAGTCTAACTTTAAAGAGAGAGAAAGAGAGAGAGAGAGATCGAGGGAAGGAGAGAGAGAGAGAGTTCTGAATATTTCTTGCACACGTTAAGAAAGTGTTTAGTTGAAAAAGAAAAAAGTAAAAATGGTTTTAGCTCTGTCAGCCCAGATGTAGCATCAGGCTGTGTAGTATATAATCTTCCCAGTTTGGCATGTTTGGTTGTACAGTTAGAAGAACAGGGCTGCTTTCCTGAAACTGTCATGACCATGGATTGGCGCTTTAAGTGGGTGCACAGTTACCAAAATACTTCCCCCCCCCCCCCCCCCTTCTTTAACATGTTAAACTAGCATCATTTTTTTTTATCATCTAGTGACACATGGTTCCTTGATGCGTGTGGTTAAGCACAACATTCATCCGGAGACGCCAGCTGTTTTAATTCTGTTGCAGTTTGTCTGACTGTTCACAGTTTGTTCCAGTGATAACTTAGAAATTGTTTTGATGAGTACACTTTTAAGCTAGGTAGGTTCATGTGCCTGCTTTCTTGTTGTAGGCAGCAAAGTAGTTTTTCGACACATAACATGTACTGAGCACAGGTAGGGCCAGGGGGTTGCACTACTCATCTCAGGTGATGAAGCTGGGGGGTGGGGGGGAGGGGGTGGGTTCTGATTTGGCTAAGGAACCTAGTGCTGTGGAATCCTGCTGCAACTGTTGAGAAACTGCAGCAGAAACAGACATTTTAACCAAGTTATACCAAAAAGTATCCATGCATGGCGCCATCCATTTTGAGGAACTTGCACACACATTATGACTATAATAGCCTTTGATTTTGTTGCAGATAAACTTTTGAATATATGCCATGTAGGTTCATTTATATGCAATCCAAGGTGCTGCCCAGGGTCTGAGTGTGCCTAAAAAATTCAAAGTGTTTGAAAGAAATTTCCGCATTATTCTTAAAAGTAGTTCTGAAAGGTTGGCAACTCTGTTTACCTGTTGCTGACTCTGATTACCAACAAACAAACTGTTACCAATCTGTTGGTCTCCACTATTGAACAAAACTCATCCTCCACAACTAGATTCACTGCTTTCTTGAAAAAACAAGGAACTGAAAAACAAAATCCCCCTGTAACCTTTCCTCAGACAATACTGAAGTCTACAATCTGCCATTTACAATAATGAAGTGAAACCAGCTGTGCAGACATGTAGCAGTTCTGCTCCTGGCCTTGATGGCATCCATTATCAACTTTTGAAACATCTTACAGAAAGCTGTCTCCAAACCCTTTCTAAGTCGTCAGTCATATCTGAACCACAGGGTTCCTTCTGCCCTACTGGCGGCAAGCCCTCATCATATCTGTCCCAAAACCTGGAAAGGACTTGACCAGCTCCTCAAATTATCGCCAAACAGCCGTGAAAACTAGTGGAAAAGATGGTCAACTCTTGTCTGATGTGGAAACTGGAAACCCATGGCCTTTTCAGCACAGAACAGTGCAGTTTCTGCAAGAACAATTCTATCGTTGACCATTTAGTCCATCTTGAAACCACCATCCCGAATGCCTTCATAAACGAACAATATGCAGTTGTTTCCTTCTTCTTCTTTTTTTTTTTTTGTCTGGAGTAGGCCTATGATGCCATCTGGAAATCTGGACTTCTTTTGGAACATCGCATTCATGGTTTTCGAGGTTGTCCCTGTATATATTAAAAACGTTTTGGCTAATTGGCAGCTCCAAGGCCATGCTGTCAACATGCACGAGCAGGAGTTGGGTGTGACCCAGGGGAGCATCCTTTTTCCTGCTCTCTTCAGCATCAAAATTAATGAGATTGTCAATTCTGTTAACCAGAGTGCTAAGTTGTCGCTGTAGTCTATGCAGTTGGAGTCACCATGCTAGCATACAATGTTGACTGCAACTTTGCATGGAGAAGATCTACATGCTAGCATACAATGTTGACTGCAGCTTGGCATGGAGAAGATCTACATGCTAGCATACAATATTGACTGCAACTTTGCGTGGAGAAGATCTAACAGTGGGCAGAGGAAAATGGGTTTACTTTTTGGGGCACCCAAACTCAGCGTATCCACTTTCACAACTTTTGAGAGTATTTTGCTGACACTGAAATCCATCTGGATAAATCCAGATTCAAGCTGTGAAGGAAGCCACATTCTGGGAGTTCTTTTCAATCAAAAACTGAACTCAACGGTCATATCCAGTACTTGAACATTTCTTGTCAGAAAGCTAGGAACATTCTGAGAGCTGTAGCATCTGCAGATTGGGGCGCTGATAACAAATTCTTCTCAGTCTACACAGGGCTCTGATCTGCTCCAAACTGGACTATGATTGTGTGGTGTATGGTTTATTCCAGACCATCATACTAGAAAACTCTAGATCCCATCCACCATCAAGGGCTTGGACTTTGTCTGGGTGCATGCTGCTCCACCCCTGTTTACAGTCTGGATGCTGAAGCAGGAGAACCATCCCTCACCGACAGTTGACTGAAATTTGTTTGGACTGTTAATCGAATATCTCTGAACACCCAAAATCCTGTGTATGACTGTTTTTGACCCAAATTCCTCAAGAAATTTTAAGGTAACCCAAGTTCTGTTCCACCTTTGGAAATTCATATTCTTCCCCATTGAACAATACAGAAAACAGACCTTGGAGTCACGAGTGATTCATCCCAAATTTCTAGACGACACACCATGGATTTTTCTCTCACCCCAGAGTGTGCTTGGATCCAGCCTCATATCACAATTACTCCACCACCTCTTTGGCATACAAGACATTCTCTGTCGAACTTCGATCCATATTTTCGAAACTTCCACAGAACATTTACTGATGGATTCAAATCTGACGGGTTGTCTCTGCAGCATTTTGCCCAAAGATTCTCCACTCACAGCTCCAGCTACACTGCTGAGCTGACATCCTTGGTCCTGGCTCTTCAGATGATCTCAAAATCAGAATATAAAGACTTTCTCATTCTGTCAGATCTCCTTTCTGGTTTGGAGGCCATTGTTAGCTATAACCTCAAGGATCCTCAGCAACTGAAATTGAAATGTACAGCTCTTTGAAATGTAATGGATACAGCGTAGTTTGTGCTTGGTTCCCTAGTAATGTCTGCATTGGGGGCAATGGAATGGTTGATCAGCTTGCCAAGAATGCCACAAATGAGTTGAACAGATTCTCTATTCCTCACACCGACTTGAAACCAAAGCTCAGTCCTATGTCAAAGATCACTGGCCAGAAGAATGAAACTTGCAGACGGATAACACACTATTCCAAACATACCCAGATCTGAAAGTGTTTTTGCTGTGTGCAACAGGGCGGCCATGAAGAAGGAAGTGTCTTGAGCTGTTTGCACACAGGCCACTCATTTTGCACCCACTCATGTCGTTTATAAGGTGAAGAAGCTCCATGGTTCCTTCCATGTGATGAACCATTCACTATAAAACATGGTCTTACAAGAGTGTTGGGACTAACAATGATGTCAGACATCTCGGAACAAGACTTTCATGCAGTCTGCATTTTATAGCAGACAGCATGAAAATCTTGTTCAGAGATTTCCACCTGATGTGATTTTTTTTTTAGTTTCTGAAAGAGATCAACGTTTTTATCTGACTTAAGGTTTTATGCATGAAAGATTTTAACAAAATGCTGGCGTGTTTGTAGAAAATCTGTTTCAATGAATAGTGTGCGCATTTTTTTGTTGTAGAAAATTCAACTTGAGAGTTGATTTCAATGAGGTGACAGCCCTGATGTGACAGCCCTGATGAGGCCCTTTGCAGTTGGCTATAGCCAACATTATCATCACTTCAGTGTTGCCGCAGTGTAACCAAAGGCAAATAAGACTTGACTGTGTCAGAGTCAAACATGTTTCCAACAACTGTATAGATTTGTAGGGCTGTCGCATCAAAAGGTTCAGAGTTGTTCACTAAGATTGATTTCTAAGATTTCATATACCCATACTTTACTGGAAAGTTATTTCATTCGCTGATGGTGTCCGGAGAAAAAAAAAGACTGATAGAAATATTCATCTAACATGGCAGTTTCACTCACACAAAGCAGCGTTTGATATGAGAAGAAAAGGGCTTCAAAGTGCTCTAGTATGATTAAAGATATATTCATGGGTTAAAAGGTGTATGGATCTGACATGAAGTGAAATCAATGCAAAGTCAGATTCAGGTTGAAGTATGAGTTCATATCCAGCTGACTGAGGGGCTGGTCACTGGGCTGGAAGAGTTTATGTCTGTGTTCATGTTTCTATGACTTTCCACAAACTTTTATAAGGAATATTGTGCAGGGTTCACTTTAGCTCTATTTTTTGCACATTTACACTGGTTGTCTCTTCTATTGTGCAAAACCGTCTTCTCAGCTACTGGAGAAAAAACAAAACAAAACATTGGTGACAATGAAGTAGAAGAGTCACCCCACCCTGATGTTTTCCCAAGCTGTCAGATAATACTACACCAGAATCGTGAGAACAAACTTAAACCTGACAAACAAGAACTTGTGGCTGATAGCTTCAGAACCTCTATGCGGTACAGGTCAGCTTTGGGCTTACCCTGTTCTTGTTGGTTTCAGAGACTTCAGGACTATGGCGCTTAGTTGGTTCTCTGATAGTTAAAACATGAACTTGTCACTCTTTCTTATTCCAGCTTCACGGGCTTCCAGTGCAGTCAGAGAGAAAATAATGATGGAAACTTACCTTTTGCCTTTCTTCTGTCAGAGAAGACATGTCACTCCACCTGTTCTCCGACTTCTAGCAATGATAACCAAATTTACTCCCTTTTTTTGGCTATAAGTCTTTCCTACCCACACTCCTCCCCCACCCCCTTTTTTATGGTTCATCCCACACAGGTTATTGTACCTCCAGTTGTTCATGAGCATATTCACACTTCAGTGACAGCAGCAATCCGCTGGGAGCTATGATTGTATTAATTATCAGGTCATCTTTGGGCAGTCCATCAAAGGAGATTTAGCACTGATGCTATGTTTCTTCTGTGGTATCTGATCTGCTCCACCATACACAGGGCACTACTCACTAAGAAGCCCCCCCCCCCCCCCCCCCCCCACCCTTTCCACCCCCACCCTTTCCACCGACGGTTCAGGAAATGTATGTTAGCACCTTCTCCAGAGTGAGAGTGCCACCACATACATCACTGTTGTCCATCCACTGAGACCTCAGCATGAGCTCTCCACAGGCTTGATCGTAAGAGGAAAATCAGAACATGAGATCAAAACGAGAACACAGCAAGATGGGCCACACAGTTCCACTGTTTTATGATGATCAGGTAGAGTAAGGAAGACATGCAACAGAGCTTCATTGTGGGTCTAATACCGTTGGTGTTGCTGGTCGCAGAGACTTGCAGGTGTGTTACACAGAGGACCGGAAAAGGACGCTCAGAGGGATACCTGTTTTTTTCTGCTCTGTTGACTGCCTTCTGTTTTTCTGTTTCCTGCACAGAGATGTACTCCATGTTTTGGACCACACTGACACAAATGCCGTCACATGTGAAAACCAGCTGTTACCAGGCAACAGTCCTTTGGTCATGTTTGCTATGCACGCTCTTTTGTCTTTGGTACCGTATCATTTTTGTTGATACTGGTGTGTACTGGACTTATATGACACAGACAGACCACAACTCCAGCTCCATCAAGGTAGAGACACTAGAGGGAACTCTCTAAAAATTAGAGAAAAGACATTGCAGACTGAACATGTGTTCCAGCTTCTCGCGCAGCGAGTGGTGTCCACATGGAACAGTCTTCCAGATAATGTGGTGATGGCCCCGAGCATTAGTGCTTTCAAAAGAAGACTGGATGCCCATTGGGAAAGTCTGCCAAGCAAATTTGACCCCAGCTGTTATAACTAGACTGCATTTGCCATGCCATGCACGCAAGGCTAGTTTTGAACAGGAGTGGTGAACAGGCCTTGTAGAAAGGCCTCCAACACCCAACATATCAAGTAAGCAAGTAAGAAAGAAAGAATGCCATCGCAAAGTCAGCCGTCTATAATTTCATGAAAAAAAAAACGGCCAACAAGATTTCTTTTGATGACTGACATGGTCCAAATAGGGCTGGCTAGCTAAAAATGGCACTGACTTTTTAACGAAATCAAGACTAAATTGCAAAATGAAAATTTCATCTTCACTGCAACAGATAAGGTTCAGCTCCAGAAGTATGTTGAAGCTGTCGCTTTGTCTTCAAATTCATTTCCAGCCTCATTGTGTCAAAGTATTGAAAAAAAAAAAAAAAATTATTTTGTGACTGTTGGTTTGAGGAATGTTTGTAATACATTTTTATTGATTTTGTATATATATTACTTTCTTCTAAAAATTTTTCAAATGGCACTGCTTACATTCACTGTGTAAATTTCACTAGCTGTATTCTCTGTAGTTCTCGTTTTTTATTTTCATCATTTGCCACGATATGACTTTTGTTACATATCTAAAACAAGTGAATGAGGTGTCCATGACTATCCTTCTGAGTGCTTTGATTTTAGCTTTGTGCTTTAATCTTGATGTCAAAGAGCTGTTAACTCTGGCATTCTTTCACTGAGAATTTATAAGAATAGTGCTTTAATGCCATTCTGCAGTGTTTTCCAGTGTCATTGTTCTCACTTGCTGCACCTGAAGCTGATACAGTTGGAACAATCCTGCTGGCTCCACAGATGAAGTTAGCCCTTATCCGCTTGTTGATGACATCCGTGCAGTTGTCGTTTGCCTTTCATCTCAGTTGCTTGCCGTATTTCAGAGTTTTGTAGTCACTTTGCTAGAATAAGTTTTTGAAATGTCTCTACTATCTGAAGAAAATGTAAGTTTTAAAACAGTATGCAAATGTGGGAAGATGTAACAGGGGTTAATTAGGTTTGGAAAAAAAAAAAAAAAGGAAACGGACCTAAAGAATTGTCTGCACTAAAGCAGTTGATTTCATCATCATTCGGACAAAAGCTCTGTGAAGAGTGAAAAATGAGGGTGTTTTGCTAGGATTGCCTGCAGATCTGTTGAATTTGGTTTGCTTTCAATTTTGATGCTTGTTTGTGGTGAACAAAAGTTGTGTGGTCAAATCGTTCAAATTTATAGTAAATGTAAACTTTGGCAGGCTAGTAGAATTTTTGATTCATTAGTCTGATTGCACTAGCATGGCTGGGTAGTGAGAAAAAAAATCAAACTCCCCCAACCCTGCACACACACCACAGTTACACACAGACACACAGCGCACACACACACACACTCACCACACGCACACATGCACGAAGGCACACAGAGCTAGCAATCCAGGTGAACAAGATACATAAGCCATCAGTTCTTATTACCAAAATATGTTGTTTTTTTTTTCCTCCTATTGGCTCAAGAACTCTGAAATTTGTGGGAAATGGGCCCCAGTGACCTCACTTGCTGGAAAGATGGGGATCACTGTACTTCTTTATCAGGCTGTTGTCAGTGCTGATTTACAGACCACAAAGATTGAATGCATCCGAGTCCATTAATGTACACCCAAATCATCTCCCTTGTTAAATGGTTGTGCACACAGAAATCCTGCTCCGTCATATAACTGGCTTGATGACTTTGTACATATAATGGATGAAATCGCACTATTCTGTTATTAGGTAACTTTAACTATGATTTCTACAAACTTTAAGGAGTGTGATGATCGACTATAGTATTGTTTGGCCTACACCAACTTGACCACGTTGCTACTAGAGTCATCCCATCCTTGTTTACATTAATTCATCACATCTACAGTGACGAAAGTCTTTAGTTGCTGATGGGAGTATTCATCATTTGAAAAGTTTAAGTAACCACTCTCCTAACACACACACACACACACACACACACACACACACACATCTCTCTCACACACACACCACCACCACACACACCATCTTCATTTACACTATAGCTCTTTCAAAGACTTCAGTAAAAGTATATTTTGCAACAATTTAAGTGTGAAAATCTGGCTAATGTTACTGTGTACCTGTATACAGTATAGAAAGGCCATGTCTAGTTGTATGACGACAAAATTACATCAAAGTTAGGAAATTATGAGCAATTTGTCTGTGATTTGGGAATTAAGACGTGTCAGAAAGTCTAAGCAGTTTTTCATTTTTTGTTTTTCATTTAGTAGCATAATGGAGCCATTCAAAAACACTATGTGTTCTGACAGTTAGTCAAGATGAAAAAGAAAAAAAACCTTTAATGTGTCTGCTTTTTGTCTATTCCAATCTCTTTAGAGGTTGGTTAAAAAAGTAAATTTTGAAGTTTAGCCCAACAAAACCTGATCAAACAACTAATTAATTCTTACTTGATACTCAGAATTGCTTCAGTTGCTTTTACCTGGGCCTATTTAACTCCCATCAATAACTTTTTGCCCAAAAGAGTGCAATAAGCAGTAACAGTGTCAGCAAAATGGTGATCAAAAGAACACAGGCTGCTCAATTTCCGGGCATGAACATAGTGTGTGACATTTTCAGGTATTAGAGATAGAGCAGCAAGTGAAGAAAGCTCTTGTATGGGTTGACAGGACATGTGAACATGTGACATCGAATGAATTTTTCTCTCTTTCTTTTCTTCTTTTTTCTTAACATAGTCATGATAGTGACCAGTTGGATATGGTTTATCAGGAAGTTTATTATGAATACAACATACCTGCACAGAATCTACTACAAAGGAGAGGATGAACTCGGGTCTTATAGATTACCACTGAAATGTACACGTAGACTGTGTTCCTGAAGCAAAGGAGCTTCTTCGTTCTTCAAGCAGAAGGTAGAAACATGAAGATCTAAAGTCTTCCACCTCTTCACCGTGTTAGTGTTTGCTGCAGTCAAAACAGAAAGTGGGTGAGGCAGAAACTTAGGATGGTAAGATCTGTCTCGGTGTGTGTGTGTGTGTGTGTAAAGGGCGGACTCTCAGCGTGTGTGTTTGTGCACACTTATGCCCATGTTTTAGATTTCACTTGATTTGACTTCATTTAATGTGACAATGTAATAATTTTGACATCTCATTTCATTTTAGATCTAGTAACTTTTTTCAAAAGAAGGCCAATACTTGACCGTTGTTTTGTGGGTGGGGGTGGGCAGATGGTGTGTGTGTTGTGTGTGTGTGTGTGTGTGTGTGTGCATGTGTGTGTGTGTCTGTTTGTGCGTGTGTGTGGGGTATGTGTGTGTACAGTATGAACATAACATATAGAAATGATATCTGCAGTGTGCAATCCAGATGGAACATGTATTGAAGAAAAACAAGTCTCATTACAAGGTCAAACTAGGTCTGTGTCAGAATTAGATGTGGTGATTGCATTCTACAGAACATGAATTGAATGCAAGGTTCGGATCTAATGCAGACCCAAATCTGTGCATCTCCCTCCCTCTGTGCGTGTGTGTGTGCATACGCATACGCACAAGTAAGTGTGTGTGTGTGTGTATATGTGTGTGTGTGTATATGTGTGTGTGTGTTTGTGTGTGTGTGTGTGAACATTGAAGTGTGATAATCAGTTGTTAAATAGCAAGCTGTCACAATAGTGAGCTGTTCATAGTGTTATATATTAAAAAAATGATACAATAGGTTATATTGAAGTATTCATTCTTCAAAGCAATGGAAGATCGATGATTGATGCCACTTTGCAACCCATGCATGTGCTGAGATACATGAGACTTTATGATCAAGACTCAGAAACAACCCCCACCCCCCCCCCCCCTCCCCCCCAAAAAAAAAAAAAAAAAGAAAAAAAAATCAAATCAGAAATTAAAAAAAAAAATTTTACGATTCAACGTGGATTCAAATAATTCAACCACTATTAATACCTGCATGATGATCTTCAATCTATTCACCAGATGCTATACTAATCCTTCTTCAGTACTTGATCACAATTCATCATGTCCTCAATACAATCTGTGATAACGCTCCCTTAACCCTCCCCTCCCCAGTTCATATCACTTTTAGATATTTCAGAAATGTTGCTTTTCATTTCTGTCTCTCTCATTTTGTTTGTTTGAGATGGCTTTAGCGTGCAGGTCAAAGTGCACTCACTCGTTTCCCATGGTCTCGCCACAACCACCCTCTACAAAGAACCCATAACTGCCATCAGTACATTGCTATGGAATTCTGCAGTGACAGTAACATTTTCACGTTTCAATATCCTGTCGGTGTCCACCCCATCCATACGTTGTTTACTGCCATTATTATGATTATCATATGAATACTTAAGTAGTGCCTATCCTTGGCTAGAGACCAAGCTCTAAGCACTTCACAATCCACTCTTGTTTACACAATGGGCTGCCTACCTGGGTAGTGCCGACTGAAGAGCTGCCAGCTGGCACTCCATACAGTCATTTTCCGTGTCATCCAGTCAATATTGTTCTCTCAGTTTCCTTCCTTCCTTCCTTCTTTCCATTTCTCATGAAGGGTGCATGCTATGTTTAACGTGTCATCCATACCAACGGCCGATCTGGCCTATTACCAGTAGCTCTGATAAATATAATAACAATGATAACAACAACAACGATGATGATGATAATGATTGTAATTATAGTAGTAATGATAACATAACAATATAGTCTTTATGGGGTAAGAAAATTTTATTAGATCTGATTCCGTCCCCTTCAAGTGCAGGCTAGATCACACCACCTCTTCAGAACTGAATGTGCCCCTCCCCCTCCGCTCCTCCCCCACTTCTCTCTAATGCAAACTTTTTTTTTCCAGTTTTTTTTTTTTAGTTTGTGTATTGTTCTCGGTCTGTCTATTTGTCTGTCTCTCTGTCTGTCTGTCTTTCTGGCTGGCTGGCTGTCTGTCTGTCCATCTTTTTGTGTCTGTCTTGTGTGTGTCTCTCTCTCTCTCTCTCTCTCTCGCCTGTGTGTGTGTGTGCCTGTGTGCAGCCTTGAAAGGTGGTATTTTACCCACCATGGCGATTTGAAACAAAAAGTTTCCAGTCAAAAACCTCACTTGCTGAAGGTGATAACATAAAAATGATCAATGAATGTAACTTTGAAAAGAGCTGTAGAATCTGTTTCTTTTTTTTCTAAAGAAGATTGCCTGAGTAAGGGAAAAAGATCTAGTGCCGGTTTTATTTCAAATTTACTTACTTATTATTTCTTTTTTTTTTTTGAAAGGGCAGGGGTGGTGAGTGGGGGTTTGTTGGCCTCTTTCAAATGATCTGATTTGCAGTGATAGGTTACAAAACATCTTTTCTGATTGTGTGGCTAGTATTCTGAATTCTGAATTGTTTGTTAAATATTTTTCCAAGGCTTGTGAAAGAAAATGTTTTTACCAAGCCTGTAAAATTTTAGAATTATTAACCGATGACTAGCGAGGAAAAATCCAATCTTTCAGGGATGGTGTGTGTGTCTGTGTCCATGTGTGCCATGCTGCTGTTTTGCAAGTGAGCCTCACAAAAGTTTCATTAAAGCAAATTATTGTGTGCGCAGGTACCACAAAGATTATTAGAAAGGTGTAGTGCCAATGGATTTCACTTCACTGAAACCAAGTGGCATTGCATTGAAGACAACAGCGCTCTTGACAACGACAGCTCCGAGTTCCTGCTCTCATCACTACACACACACAGCGAAATTCGAAGAGAGACAAGTGAGGACCATGACTGTGGGAAGTAAGAGTGGAGGGGCATGGTGAATATCATAAGATTCCTGTGATCTCTCCACCAGTGTGAAGGAAGACATGGTCTCAAAGTGTGTCCTCTTAACAAGACTGCCAGCCATGACCTCAAGAGTGTCTACAAAGGAAGCTTTGAAATGCTTCCTGAAAGCCTCTCCCGATCAGTGGTGTTCTTGATAAGACTCATGCAGATGGATTTGGTTTTCAATGTTTTGAAATCACAGGTACCTAGTTTTGTTTTTAAGGTCCTTGCATGGGCCTGTGATTAAAGTTATTGCGGCACTGATGGACGCGCGTCGACAACCAGTAACATGGTGGAGGGGTCTAGGTCGATTTCTGGGAGGTGCCGCAAGGAGTGTGGGTGATGCACTCAACATGTTATGATTGAAAACTATAGATTATACATGTGTGTTTACATTTATATGATTAACTGAATATAACTATGAAACATGTATGTGTGTTCCAACATTTATGGAATTGACTGGACACAAAACAGGGGTAGGGAACTCTGCAGTTCAGCTGATTTGTTGTGTGTGTTTGAACTTGCGTGTATGCTTGCTCTCCCTTTACTGTTTGCTGATCATTGTTACGGTAGTCACTGAAATGCATGTGCGTAAGCTCAAACTGCAAAAACAAAACAAAAAAATTTCTCAGCCTAGGTTTGGGTTTTTGATGAGGAAATGCATAAAGGAAACCTGGATTTTATTGTCAGCTGTGCTCTGTCAGTTGATTTTGTCTGATGATTACTTTACACATTCTCAAACGGACCACGAATTTCCATTTAGTCATTTTTTTTTTTGTGTGGGTTTTACATGATTCTGTTCTGAAATTTTGTGATAAAGAATACTCAAAAGTATGTTAACATGGAGTTGAAGCAAAACAGGAGGGTGTCAGTACATTAATAGGACAGGCATGGAACCAATATGCTAGGGGCTATTTGCATATGGTTCCATCTTTACATGGCTATATCTTCATATCACAGGCTAGATTTAACTAGTTTACTTCTTTTTCTTCATAGTAGTAATATCAATTAGGAAGTTGCCAGTTTCGCTGGTACGAGAGCTCCTCTAAGCACGAGTCGAGAAACCCTTTTCGTTCTGGGCAGTTTCGTCTTTGGAAGACAGAGGCATGAGAGGAGCATTAGCAACACTGGCGATCAGCCTAACTTACACACACACACACACACACACACACACATCCATACACGCGCACACACACACACGCACATGCACACACACATGCGCACACACACACACACACATTAACGGAGTGTACCTGAAGAACTTTTTTTTTTTTTAATTAACTATAAAATGTTGCTACTACTTGCATTTAAAAGAAAAAAAAGATATTGTCTACAAGCGTACCACCTCGTTTGTTGTTTTCTATCGGATTCATGATTGGAAATAAATCTGTTAAATATTTTACATCAGATCATTTGTGTTTGTTTGTTTGTTTTGGTTACAAAAAGAAAACAGTCTTTAGGAAATATGATCTGTTTGTTTTGTTTACAAACAGAAAACAGTCCTAGGAAAATGTAAGTTGTAGCCAGGAATGAAACCGCTTCCAAAGAAAAAGAAATAAAAGAAAAAGAAACATGCAAACAAAAACCAACGCTCTGACAAGCTGATATTTCTTTTGACAAGATCATTTGCATGAACTGCACAAATGAAAAGGGGACAAGCAAATAATCAAATCATTCAGTCAAGTCGGAATAGCTCGGGGGGGGGGGCATAGCTCAGTTGGTAGAGCATTGGGACTCGTAATCTTGGGGTTGCGGGTTCGCAGCTCAGCCGGCTGTTTGTGATACAGGAGGATTTTTCCCTCGGAGTTAACATTGGTTCTGACTCCATTTCCTTTGAATGAGACTATAAACTGACATTCCGTGTGTGAACGCACGCACACAACATCTTGCACACACGTAAAATCCCATCACCAACTTTTGGAACAGAAGGCCAATTTGGCTGTTGGTATGTATGACACACATTACACATAGCATGCACCTTTCCGGAAGCTGGAGTATGGCTGACTTAATGGCAGGATAAAAAAAAAACGGCCATACACACGCAAGTGTCAGAATAATCAACTTGATGATTGTGGACACTTTATGGAAAGATTAAGATTAGTCATACTACTTTTGGTCTTGCTGACTACCAAAAGGGTTATGAACCAAACGTTGTACAATTTCTTCAAACAAAGCTAACAAATATACAAGAAAATTCCCAAATTGATGGGCAGAAAACCAGTTCATTCAATAAACAAATCAAATGAAAACAAAATATACAAGAAAATTCCCAAATTGATGGGCAGAAATCCAGTTCATTCAATAAGCAAATCAAATGAAAAAAAAAAGTAAGTGAAAAGATGAACTGAAAAGTAACCAAAGAGATTATTTTGCTTCTTACTTAAACTTCTCTTACTGGTATTTCTGCACTTTTTTTTTTAATTCATACTTTAATGTCACTTGTGCATTTATTGATTAGTTTACCTAGGTCTTGATTTGCTGGTTTTGGTTTTAATGTCTTTTTAATTGTGTTCTGTATGTCACTACCAGCAGCACCTTTTGATCGTCATCATTTTGCTTTATTTTGTCTTGTTTTAAACTACCTTCTGTATTCTCGGTCATGGTAATTGCATTTTACAGAGTTTAGCACAATACCCATCCATAACAAAGTAACTCTAGATCTTCAAACATGAACAGTATGTTGAATCATTTTCGTTTGTTTTCAACTAAATCATCATTCAACAATATGAATATGCATCACACACACACACACACACACACACACACACACACACACACACACACACACACACACACACACACAGAGGAGTGTGTGCATGCGACTTTATTTTTGTTTTGTAATATCAAAACAGCTGGCATATAAATTAAAGTGTCATAGACTTCAGGAAATCGATCATGCCACGCACCCACTTCCACACAATAAAATGTACAACATACAAACAAACAAAAACAAAATTGTACAGCTCAAGTTCCATGTTACATTCACAAGAATACGCCTAAAAGCATATGTACTTGTAACTTTAAGCACCAAGGATTAAGGCACATGTGGCTGTAAAAACAGGTAATAAAAAAACTTATGAAAGCACACAACAACTGCAACATAATGGATACACACAAGGTAAAATATTGTCAAAAGATGAAGTAAACAGATAAACAGATAGATAAACAAACAAAGACTAAGATAAAGCCATGAAAATAGAGGTATAGAAAATGAATGAATAAACATCACAAACATGTGCAATAAAACATGAATTCTGATTGCACATAAGTGTTTGTTTGTGATGTTGATGTACTTAAACATATTAACTACAAATAAAAACTTCATAAAGTAATAAAACGTTTCTTGATTACAACATAATAAGAATGCACACACTTCAAAGTTGCCATAACATTTGAAGTTAATCTATCACAGAATGAAGAAAAAGCATTAATGTACTAACTTAATTAGCTAAATGATTAGTAAATTAAGTTAGTACGCACACTTCAAATTTGCCATTAAAATAAAAGTTAATTATCACAGAATGAAGTAAAGAAAAAGCACAAATGTACTATCCTAATCTAGCTAAACTGATTAATAAGTAAGTCAGTACACACTCTTCAAATATGCCATCACAACAAAAGTTAATGTATCACAGAATGAAGGAAAGAAAGGTACTGATGTACTAGCTAAATTGATACATGAATAAGTTAACAAAGAGATTCACAAGTAAATAAATGAAATGCATTAATATGTAGATAACGAACAAACAATCAATGAGTAATGTAAATGAATGAATAAACCAATAACATTGCGGGAATAGTAATGATGAGAATCTTTACATTGAATCTGGCGATCAGGGTGGGTAGGTGGGGGATCCGAGTGGTGAAGACTTCTAAAAGACACACACACACACACACACACACACACACACACACATGTTTGCATGCATGTGTATACCAATACATGCAATGTGTCACGTGACATGCAGTGGCCACCTCTTGCTGGGCACAGGACAAGCCAGCAAACTGCCAGCAGTTTTCGGAAGATCTCGCACAGCAAGGTAGGTTCATGCAAAAAATCAACGTGATTTTGGTGGCATCAGCTAACTTGCAACTCGCCTGTTCCAGTTCACAAGAAGTGGTCACTAAACAATGTTGAAGAATCTCCTTTTCTCGGCATTTACAGAGCTTTTCCCTCTGGACTAAATAGTCCTAAAAGACCAAGGCAGAAAGACTGAGAATAGATACAACACAAGAAATGCACAGATAGCTTTGTACATGATAAAATCAATGAAACTATGCAGTGTGTGCATGCACACACACACATTCACACACTGCACGCAGACAGTCGGCGTAAGAGAGACAGAAATTGAAAGCGAGAACGCACACATAACTTAACATAACAAAGTCAATGAAATCATTCTCTTTCTCGCATGCGTGCGCGCATATACACACACACTCACTTGCTCAAACACATGCACATGTGTGCACACGCACGCAGGCATACACACATTCACCACGCACACATGCATGCATGCACTAACAAACGAACGCATGCACATACCATCCTTGAGCATTTTGTTGTTGGATAAATTACTCCAAGAAAAGAAACACTGTAAGCTACTGGGTGCTGTGTCACTGTCCACACCTCGGCACATCATTGGTAATTATCATGTTGGACACCACACAGCTTTATCTGCAAATGTCTGTCAGTGCTTAAACAGTCATAAACTCTTAATCGGCTGTGCTACAAAACAGTGCGTGATAGCTCTTTTTGTTGTTATCTAACACACATACCCACCCACCACCAACTCGTTATCCCATCTGACATTAATTTCATGTTGCCTTTTTCGAACTACAGTTGATAATCAATATATATTTCTACTTAATGTAAACTTTTTCTTGCTGAGATTTGCCAGTGCTTTTGTGCGCTATCTTGGAAGTGAAATTGAAATGTTGTCGAGTTTTATATATCATGATAGCTATATGCAAGTCACGGAAAGGAACAGAAGAAATTGAAGAAAACAAAGAACAAAAGTACATATATCATACAGTCATTGCTACTGTGTTCACTTCTCATGTGTCTGTTATATGTGTGTGTTTCTATCTGGAAAAGGAAAGAGAGAGAAACAGGTAAACAATTGTACAGGAAATTGGTGTGCATGTATAACTTTGATGAGAACAGATACAATAACATACACAGACACAGACAGACAGTCTCGCACACACACAAACACACACACACACACACACACACACACACACACAGATTAACAGTTGGCAGATGAGACTGAGAGAGAGAGAGAGAATCAACTGAGAATAATCTTACAAGAAATCAAGAAGCATGCATTATTTTGTTCATAACAGAGTCAGTTAAAGCATGAAAAGTGCTCGCTCCCTCTTTCTCTCTTTCAAATACACACACACACACATGCATATGAAAGAGTACACTTGTATACACACACACACACACACACATTGTATACAAGACATTACTTAACAAAATCTCTGTGTGTGTGAGTGTGTATGCACATTCACATACACACCCTAAAGACATACACTTCACAGTGAAAGTTGAGCAAGTTATCATATTGATAGCTTCAAAGGGACACGTTTTAATACCAGTTTTAACAGATTTTAGGGAAATGAAGTGGCGAAGATTGTGAGGTAAACTGTTCCAGATAATAGAGCGGAAAATGAAAAGGAGGATTTGCATTTTATGTGTGGATGAAGGAGCCATTGTTTATCGGAATGTAATCGGAGTTGGCATAGAGCAACACTTATAATGCAGTGAAAGGCAAAGAGTAGAAATTTGTGCTGAATACATGGAGAAATTGTAACCAATGAAGGGAGCAGAGAAGTGAGGTGGTATCTTCAGTCTTTTGGTTCTTCAGATTTACCTTGCAGCAGCATTTTTGGTTGCCTCATACCTTGAAGATGTGTGGTAGTGGCCTAGGTAGGCCTCTCTTAGAGGGTTCAGTGCTTATCATGACAGTGAATTCCATAAGAGGTGAAGAAACTAAACTACCATGATGCAGGCACTGAAGAAGATATTTTTTGCCAGTTGTCTGCGATTTTCGAGTTGTGGTACATTTTGTATTACCTTGGCACACATTTTGCTGGATACGTTTTGAAAAATATATACAGTTGCATATCAAATACTGTTTCAATAGTATTTTTTCCATATTTTACATTGTCTCTACTTTCCAAAAGTGTACAGGTTTACCTGTCTGATGCAGCTAGGAAGCGTAAAAGAGCCCAAAGACAGAATGTAAGTAGCGACAAGCTTGCAGTTATTTCATCATGGGAGAAAGAGTTAACCAACTTGTTTGTTATTTACTGTTTACTGTTCCTCACCTCATTCAAGATTCCCTTTCATACCAATCCACCTGAGGTTACCGACATGTGTTACTGTTTGTCAGTGTGTGTGTGTGTGTGTTTGACTATATTCAGAGATCGAAAAGGCTGTGCCAGTCTTGAATTAAAGTTGTGAATGTTTATTTCTCCAGTTGTTTTTGCTGTGTAGATGTCTCAGGTACTGGGCATAGGGGCAAACACTTAAAAGAAAAGGTGAGCAAGGCAACTTAGAGGGCAACTCGCTGAGTAAATCTTGAGCTAAATGAATCGTTTGAGTAGGCCTACATCTTGATTTTAGACGTACACGAAATCTAAAGTAGGCTTAACTGAAGAATAATTTCAGTTGCGCTATCATTATTAACTGGTTTGATGCTACAGAAGAAACACTTCTTCCTCAGGCTTCTAAATTCGAACCATGCATTGTAATGAAAAGGTTTGTCGTATACTTTGGAACTGAATTCACGTCACTCTGGCACCTAGCTGCGCACAGTGGTAGGTTGATGTTGGTGGTGGTGGTGTTTCGATAAAAAACTGATGTGTGCGGAGACTGTGGTTGCTGACTATTGTTAGGATTGGATGAAAAATAAAATCGGTGGTATCATTTAAAGATTAAAGTAAAGGCCATGCAGAATAAAACTTGCAAATTTTTTTTTGGAATATTTTTCCAGCAGAGCAACCTATTTCAGCGAGAGCAAACCACTTATTTGGATCAACACTAGTGAACCAACTCAAACTGTCCCCTGCCCATGTTAAGCCCAGACTGCTTAAGTTGGCCCACACTCTCTGGGAAAACAGTACAGGCTAGCCGATGCTGTCCGTTATGGGACAGTATGGATTAGCTCATACTGATTTCTGTCCAGACTGTTCCCACCAGATAGTCTGGGTTGCCATCAGTCCAAACGTACTCCCTTTCTTTCCCCAACCTTCCCTCTTGTGGAAGATATGTACAGAATACACGACCAAACAACGTGACATTCACCCATTTTAAACCCCCCCCCCCCCCCCCCCCTCAATTAAAGCAAGTGAACTCTTAAGAAACAGTACGCTGTTTTAAGCCGATTCTAACTGGTCATGCAACATGAGTTGTATGATCTCATTTGTGAGTTTTCTCGTTGAACATATGTGTGTCTGAGTGCGTGTGTGCACGCCCTGTGCGTGTTTGCAAATATGTATACTGCATGTGTGCGTGTGTGTGTGTGTGTGGGGCGCGCGAGCGCACACGTGTGTGTGTGTGTGTGTGTGTGGAAAGTGTTTCTGTCACACATACATGCGCATACACATACATACACACACACACACAATGCGTGTGTGCACGCACATTTCTGTCAAAATATTGAAGCTGATTCATTGAAATCAAAAACCATTGTTTGCATCCTTGTCATATGGTTGAACGTTCCATTTTTTTTACTG
Organism: Conus betulinus; assembly: GCA_016801955.1. NCBI lineage: Eukaryota > Metazoa > Mollusca > Gastropoda > Neogastropoda > Conidae > Conus > Conus betulinus. The sequence goes on along the minus strand of JADBJO010001777.1, from coordinate 290,855 downwards.
CAGTCTAACAGATTTGTATGTGAGGGAGTGCGCGAAAAGAAACTTCTCTGTGTGCTTGGATGAACTGTAAAGCAGGTACATGCATCTGTGTGTGTGTGTGTGTGTGGGGGGGGGGGGGGGGGGGGGTAGGGGGGGAGAAGGGAGAGGTGGGTGTAGTGTGAGAGGGTGGTTACAGTGTGTTGGGTATATGGGAGGGGAGGGAGGACCTGCTGTCAATGCTGTTTGCAGATGATCGTAGAGAGAAACTTAAAGAAAACCAGAAGAAAAATAAATCTGTGTGTTTGTGTGTGTGTGTGTGTGTGTGTGTGTTGTGTGTGTGTGTGTGTGTGTGTGTGTGTGTGTGCACGCGCTAGGCTTTTGTAGTTATTCTTCATCTACCAAACTCATGATGAACCTGCTTTGATCTACCCTGGCTTGTTGCTATTACATGTATAATTAAACAAACAGCAGCTCAAGTGCAGACACGTTCGCATGATGAGCGATGAAAACATTCGATTTCAAATATCCAGTTCAAAACATAAATGCAAATAAACAGAAAAAGGCCAGGTTCATCCTGCGGGCTACTGTTCTACCCAGGAAGTTATCAGTATTTGATTCCACAATGTAGAACTGCATTCTAAAAGGGCCGATTTCTGTGTTGACGGTCATTGTAATCTGTCTTCCACGAGTCAGGATACCTGCAGGACTGCAGAGCGCTGCGCTGGTTTACTAAGAGAGGGAGGGAGAGTAATAGAACCGGTCATACTGAACCGCAGAAATGACAGATACATCCTGTGCCTGTGTCTACCTTGAAACGTAGAGGTATGTTTCCAATGTCAAGGTGTACGAAGCAAGGACACTCGTTGGTCATGTCGGAAAGAGATACCAGGGAAATATGTCTCCACTATGTTCACCTCTTGCCATTGCCGTCAACGGATATTTGCGAAATGTCCATAAATACCACGCCTGCAGCAAATCTTGCCGCACACAGGGCAATGTTTGTTTTCTGCCTTGACATTCCCTGTCGAAGCTGCTGCACACCTTACCTTTTCTTTAACATTGGTCGTCCCCACACGCTGGCTGCGGATGTGCTGGTCGCCACTACGCTGTGGCCTTGGCCGTGGTGATTTCTATATCTGGGACCATCACTTTGCATAGTGTTGAAACTGGACTTGAACTTAGAATGGGCCATCAGCTGTCTTGGCCACGAGCAGTGCTACGGTGACGCCTTCCTCGTGCGCCACTATGCTGCTTATAGCGTGAATTTTGGTCCCTTGCACTGACAGCTTGATTTCGTTCGTTTGTGCTGCTGTGACACAGTGATGTCATGATCGAGAATGAGGTCAGCTTAGCGCTCCCTCCACCTTCTCGTACTGTTCCCGATCCTGTAGACCAACCACTGACCTGTCACAGTTGGCACTACCTTTGTCCTCACGTCTTGCATGCTCTCCATAATGAAATTATGACTTCATGAATTCTGTTGACTCAATATGTGAAACGTTTATCAAACATTGCAATGACTTTCTCAAAGGTAGTAAGATTTGGGTTGAGTGGATTTGCAAACTCGCGTCTTCTGGTGATGATGTGTGTCTTTTTTTGGCCTCCTCACCCACAGACTAAGTGGGAGCACTTCTTTGGATATCAATGGTTCACTTTCCAGCTTCAGCGCGGTCCTCTAGCGCAAGCAACATTGATACTAGGAATGATACCCCCTCAGGACCGTGGAAATCAAAACACTCGGGAGGTTTGAATGCCATGTGTGCAGTGAAAATAATGTCATAGGAGAACAGAGGTAACACGCTGAGACACGAGTACAACAGATCAAGCATGAAGATTTCCGCAGTCCACAAATGGGACAGGAACACGATGTGACACAAAAGTTACTAATTAGTCGGTCAACATCAAAATACCTACACATTCAGAAAATAATCTACAGGAGGAAGACACTGGAGAACCCTAAGTACCCTTCTAGTATCAATAATCCGCGGGAGGAAATGTCACAACTTGTGCTAATCTTAATCATTTAAAACCATCACAAGAACAAGAAACACAGTTAGCATTGAGTGGTTACGTGATCTACATTAAGAATAACACCGCTACAAACTTTTGTAACACTGATTATGTAAGAGCGTCACAAACACATAATAGCCATATCATCCACATGAAGAATGCCACTTGTTGCACTGAGCGATGGCGTTTTCCATGGGATGAAACTACCAGGTCTTCAAGAAGAATATTCTCTGCACGGTGAGATTAACAGAGTAACGGAGCAGGTGCAAACTGTAGTGGAACCTGACTCCTGAAGTTAACACATTCCTAACGCGTGCGCGCGCGCGCGCACTCTCACTCTCTCTCAAAAATATTGCAATAGCGACATTAAAGAACCGTTCAACACAGATGAACTTGGCACTGGAATTTAGTGGTTGCCACTACGTAACGATGTAGCCTTTCATACAAATAAAAAAGGAAGTTTGTACTCTGGTTTCTATTTCTGTGGCTAGCAGACAAAGAAATGTAGAAAATGAGCAATGCCACAAAACGCAATGTCGAACAAAGATGTGCACTTTGACCACCTCAGTAGGCTATATTATTAGAGGAATATTTTTCCTGATAACCAGACTGAATCAATTATATTGCCATTATTAAAGAAAGGTGATGTCCGAGTCACTGATCAAAGCAGTTTTAGAGGCATTTCATTTTGTGATACAAGCAGTAAGTTCTACAGTTATATAAGTAACTGTTGATTACAGGAAGCATACAACATATTACGAGTGAATAGCAAGCAGGTTTTAAGAAAGGCTTTTCAACGATTAATCGGATATTTACACTTCTGCTTATTATACAGAAGCAGTTCTAGTGGAATCGTAAATTAAACGTAGTCTTTAGTGAACTGGAAAAGGTATTTGATTCAGTATCTAGGATTTTGCTTGGGCCAACACTTCAAAATAATAGAAGTAAGGATAAGACGCACCGATGTATTGAGAACATGAGTGACTGTAGCCCGGTTAGAAGTGTTGAAAATTTTACGACTATATATAGTGAACAAAATATGTGAAGCAAGTTGACGCCTGTAGACCTGTTTTGTTTTCATCATCATCTATAAATGAAGCAGACATGAAAAAAAAAAAAAAAAGATAGAGAAAGGGAAGACATAGTGCAACACTGTCTCCAGATATTGCTGAATTATTTCTTCTGCGATTGGCAGATGCTATAGGCCTAGTCTTGTTGTCTGAAACCCCAATTGCTCTTGAGATTCAGTTGAACAATTTACACAATGAAGCATCCAGATTCTAGCTGAAGTGAACATGAAAAAAGCAATATCGTTATTTTTAGAAAAGGAGGAAACCTAGCAACAAGGAATTGTGGTCTAAACGAGGAGGAAAATGATTATCGTACTTTTTTTTTTTTTTTTTTTTTTTAAGAACATTTAGGAAATGACAATAATTGTAAAACAACATCAGAAGCAGTGGCCTTTCACAATCTTTATGGACAACATGATAGGTTTAATGACAACAAACTGAAATGCGTAGTTTCATACAAAATGTGTTTAATATTACGTCAGCAGTTCTCCTAGGCCATTGGGGAAATTTTCAATCTAAAGATATTTCCGGCTTGTGACGGGGAACAGCTGCCACAGTCAGCATATCGATCGCAAGTCTAATCAAAATCCGTGATAATCAGTACTGATAGGATGAATGGCTGTTGGGTTGAACGGTCACAAAATGTATGCAGTATGGCCTCGGGCAACATCTGGCTGACGGATTTCATATGCGTGAGCATTCCCAACATGTATGAACTACCGTTGCTCTTAACACCGAGGCCCTGTTAGGGAGACCGCTTATAATTCCTCAACTCTAAAATGTCACTTTTATGGTTTCTCAAAAAACCCCTTGTCTCGCATGCACCTCGGGGATCAAGCGGCAGAAGCTTTGGGACATAAAATTGGATTCCCTCAAAACAATAGTGGCATAGCAAAAGAGGTGGGGGAGAAGTCGACAGTTGGCTTGGAGTGAGTGTGACATAAGCTGAGAAAAACATTTCGGGGTTTGTGCTTGGAAATCCCACAACGCTACTAGTAAGAGGATCTCAACAACTGAAAAAGTAGCATATGACTTTGATGTTTGGCGTCAACAAGGAACTAGAAGTGCTATCCACAGACCTTTAGATTTGGATGATTTCATAATCTTTCAAAAACATGATGGACGAGGATTATAGGTGTAGTGATAAGAAAGAACTTAAAAATCAAATTGTTCATGACACTCTTAGAAAAAAATGGTGTTGCAGCACACGCGAACTAATGGGTCTGGAAAGACCTGATGGTAATCAGAAGAACTTTGTAGTCATCCATGCACATACATCCAAGAACCCACACATTAAAAACAGCTTGGAGCTTTTTGGAGGAAATAGAAGATGAATCTGGAGACTATAATATTATATGGATATCTTAATGCACGGTCAAAATTGTGGAATTAGCGAGGAAATGTTGGATGAAGTACTTCTCAGCACACTGACACCATCTCGAACACATATAGGGCGACAGGGTGACACTGGCAGTATCATTGACCATGCACTCATCGGACCCAAAATTCATAGCAGGCATGAGCAAGGAGCACACTTCTTCATAATGGAAGTGACTGTCTCTCAGCCTCATTCAGTTTACAGAAGTGATTGAAAGGAAAACAAATGAAACAAAATGACCCTTTTCAAGATGACAATGAAGGAAATATTATAGGAAAGTTAACAGTACAAGATGCAAAAGAAACAGTGCTAAAACTAAACAAATCGCTCAACCCCTGTGGTGGAACAGAGACACAGAAACAGCCTGGGAAGAGAAACGCAAGTCTGTGAGAATTAAATTGCCCTGATCCAGCTGTTAAAACGGACATGAATCAAAGGACTGAGCAGTTTAAAATAGCTGCACTAAAAGCACAAGAAACTAAATGGCAACAATTTTGTGAGCCACTTAATCGTAACACAACACTCGCTCAGTTCTGGCAGTTTCATCATCGCGTGGAAAGAAAGCCCTGCCTCAGATATCCTAGATGCCGGTGGGACTGAAAAGCTCAAGATAAATGAGAAAAAGGGTAGGCACTACTGAAACGTTTCATAGAACAGGGTAACCAGAGATTTTTTTTTTGAGGAAAAAACATGTTTGACCAAGTTTAATTAACATCTAGCTCAGACTGACATTGATGATGAAATTACAGCACCAAACTGGATGAAAGCAATAGCTTAATGCGCTAACGATGGTGCTCCAGGTCCACACAAAGTACGTGTACGTTATCATGATATTAAACACTCTCAGAAGAAGACAGAGCTCATATCTGAACTTTCCGGACAGTTTTGATAAAGGATGTTTCCCAGAAGCTGGACGCACACCTGAAGGCTCTCCACAAACCAGGAAAAGATCACCAACGGTTAACTGGCTGCTTCATACTCGCTATAAAATAAAATAGGAAAACTAATGAAACGCACCATGGCAGAAAGCTTACAAGAGACCTTGAAAATAGACAAATCCTCTCTCCCAGTCAAAGAGTGTAGTGGCAATAAAGTATATGATGTATTCTAAAGAAAGGAAGAAACACTGGTAGTAGCAACAGACCTTGAAGGTATATGCAACAAATTCCAGTTTTCGCTTCTCATGGAACTACTCCTTGACTATGGAGTCAGCAGGACACTTAAAGGATGGATTTCGTCAGCTCTTCAGGAGCCAACCGTCATCATACGATTTGGGGACTCGATGTCTGAGCCTCGTAAACTGTCCGTGGGATTACCTCAGGGTTCCCCTCCCTCTCCTGTTTTGTACAATGCTTACACATAAGGCCTTGCATACCTCAATAGAAGCGGGATTGCTAGACTGTTGACTCTAGCAGACGACTGTCTGATCTTTAAAACATCAAAGAAAGAACGAAAGCTGTTTAACATCTGTGGTGGCAAGAAACTGGATTGTCCATCAACCCTACAAAAGCCCAGACATTGATCTGCGTGCTCAACAAGACATCAGGAAAAATTCCCTCGCCCGTTTCCTTCAATGGAATACAAATCGAAGCAACTGACAGCCTACGCTATCTAGGTTTAGCCTATTTAAGGGCAGAATGCTGATTTTAGAAAACATTTTGTGAATATTGTACTTAAATGCAGAAAGGGCCTCTCTGCCACGAAAGCAATAGCAGCTAAAGGCATTGAACAAAGCCATCTCTATCACTTGTATCATGCAGTTGAACTCAGTATGACCGAGTATAGCTTAAGGCTTATTTACACTGTCAATGAGCAATCTTCGTAAGTTACAAGGAATTCAAAATGAAGCAATGATAATTGATCTTAGGAACTACGAAAGACAAACCAATTGAAACTATACGTTACTAGTTTGACCGTTCTTCAATGCAGGTCGGGCACAAGCTAGAATTGGTGGAGGCATATTTTGGAGAGCATTTGGACGACCCCCCCCCCCCCCCCCCCCCCCCCAAACCCACTGAATGCGGCCAAGGAAATCGTCTAGGAAGTGGAAAATCATGGAGAGGACAAGTAGAAGACAAAATACAGCTACTGGGCCAGTTACAGAAGTCAAAGAAACTCAAGATTGGGAAAAGTATTCAGATTTCATTAAATTTCGAAGACTGTCTTTTTGAACTATGTTTTTTTTTTCCAGAGCAAAACTTACTAGAGGATGGTCCGACTTAGCTGGGGCTAATGATGATTCCATTTACTTTTGGAAGCAGATCCCATGAAATAAAAAAGCAGTCAATCGATCCTGCCTTCCTGTGTTAAAGTGAAGGCAATGTTTTCCACTTTTGGGAGGTGTAACAGGCCAGATCCTACCTCGTCCAGAGTAGCCCCCCATATAAAGTGTCCTGCCTAACAGTATGCCCTACTATTAACTGATCTAGGCCAGAGTATACCCCAGATATAAAATCGCTGATTAAGGTGTTTTTTTTTTTTTTTTTTTTTTTTTTTTTTTTTTTTTAATAATCTATTCCAGAGAAAAGTACATCATCAATATCATAATAGTTAAATCTCGGTAGTCCTGATGTGATTTTAACAATAACAATTTCTCTGTGAAATACTTCTCTTCCCGAGATGTACCTAATGAAAGTCTTTTGAAGCAATTCTCTCCAAAAGGAGTGATGCCAGTTGTCAAGAGACTAGATACTTCTGTCGGTGGAATTTGATAAAATTCCACTTCTGCAATCCAGTTTTCTGAATGCCGTTGGTCCAGAAATTTGTGCTAACAGCTGATCCATGGACGGCAGTGGGAAGTTCTCTTACTAGACACTTTTGTTCAGTGTGGTGAAACCTACGCTGATTCTCACTTTGTCATTTATTTGGGGAACAATGACTATTGGAACATACCAGTCTGTTGGTCTAGAGACTGGTTTGATAGTATCTTCATCTAATCGTTTGCAATTATTCATTTACATTGTCTCTCACTGGAAGAGCCAGCTTGCAAGGAGTACCAAGGGGCAAGGGTTGAAGTCTGTAAGTATTCTGTGTCTTTCCAAGGCCCTTGAATCATTTTTTTGCATTTGTTCTTCAAGTCTTCTTTTTCCTGATGTTCTTGCTCTTTTGAAAGTTTGTTTTTCCTTATTTTTTGCGGATAAATTTGGCCAACTGCTGATTGAAAGGACTTTTTGTTTTTAATCAGAGGAATAGCTTCAACTGCATGCTTTCCCAGACGCGGCTTTTGTAGATCTTGAATGAAATATGCTTCCTGATTGTTATGACTCTTTTTCAGTTTGTAGATAGACATTCACTTCGCAAGCTACTTTAACGTACCAGTTTTTTTTTCATATGTCTTTTCTTCCTGAATCAGAGGAGACTTTATTATCATTTTTTTTTTTTAAAAGAATATCTGTCTGGAATGACTGTCACAACCGTTCCTGCATCAAATTTTAAGTTTACAGGTTTTTCCACTAACTCTGATTTCTGCCGCCATTTATCTAATCTGTTTTTGTTGATGGTGTACTGAGTTCAACACTCTAAATTAACAAGCGTATGATATTCAATTCTTACTCTTTTACTTATGTGTTTTTTTATTTACTTTGTCGCGCGATGGTTCCCAGAAAAGTTTTCTTTTTCTTCAGTTTGAAGAATTCCTTTTTTTCTTTTTGGAGAAACAAGCAGCTCCAGGCTGTTCTTTTCTTTGGTAGATTAAGGATTCTGCATCCTTTGCAGGACAATCCTTTTGGCTGTGGAAGGCGATTTTCCAAGACGAAAACGATTCTTCTTTTGATTTTCTTTCTGCATTCTCTTTTCGTATGGTTCACTGTGTTCTGGTTACTGATGTGTTTGATGGATTTGCTCTGTGTTCATGTTTGTGGAAGTGGTATATGATCGTGAATGTGACTTTTGATGCGTCCTGCAGAGCTCTAGACATTTTTGAAGTGTCAGTTTTTGATCTTCTAAGAGCTTTCCATGCACTGCATCTTCACACACATAGTATGTTTTGATCTCTGATTATCCTGTCAAAACACCAGCATTTGACTACAGACCAAAAAACTGTGATGCAGGCTTCGCTGGTTTCACTTGGTTCTTGCTTTCTGAGATGAAATGTGTACGACACAAAAGCTTCGAGCGTTCCGTCGACACAAAATTCTTGATTTTTTTCTTTCATGACTGTAATGTCTTCCATTTCCTTTTCATCAGAAATGTTGAAGCCTTCAAAAATGCCCATCACCACTTCTTCCACAGTAGCATCTAAATTCTTTCTCCTCCTCTCAGACAGATCAGACACTATTTCATAGTTTTGCCATGCGCGCTTTAACTTTTTCCAAGTCGCTAGAAGCACCCACCATAAGACAACCACCACCTTCTTTGATGGGTAGCGACACATTTGGTCGGTACTTGCCATTATCCAGTCGAGACATCACTATTGATAACGGGAAAAACAAAACAAAACAAAAGTCTCGTTACTGCTGCCGATTCAACATTCTCTTTCGACTTGAATTATCTGGATCCCAGTTTTAGTACTATGCCTTGTCATAGCAGGTAGCTTTCGTATGTGGTGCTTTTGCTGGCTGTCTTTTCACCGAAATGTCAATGAACACCGCAATAGGCCGATCCAGCGCCAATTCAAGGGCAACAACTCGTATGATCTATGAAGCAAGTTCTCCTTGACCTATTTGAGGCCAACGTTGATGACACCCATTTTCAGTTTTGAACAAGTGTCCGCAGAAATCTGTCCGAACTCACGAAGCCTTTGGCATTGTCCGCCACACTAGAGATACAAATTTCCTCCGTGAGTATTTCCAAGATCTTATTTCTTAAAAAAAAAAGTGCTAAAGTTCTAAAGATGGTAGTTTAGTGGGAGCGACATTAGATTGTGTTTGCAAGGGTTACATGGCTGCGGAAGGGTGAATGCATACAAATACGAGCAGACGACAGTTTGATGTTGTGTTGGAGTCGACGCGTCAAAGGAGAAATGTTCGTTGCAAGCAAATGTGCTTTTTGCCTAGATTCTTCTCTTCGTTTCCCGTAAATTACCTCTTAAAGATGAAAATGTTCAAACTCGGTCTAATTTGTCAAATGTAGGCCTAGTGGCAGGAATTTTTAGAGAGAACATCGCACATTGTAGGAAAAAAGGCGTTAGGCCTGAGAGTTTTGGAGGCCGGATGGTAATCAGGAGACATGTTGGTTTTACCACAATTTCATTTATTGCTTGCGATCGAAGTGCCAGTTGTTTAAAGTTTAAGAAAAGAGTTATCACTTTTTATGGGAAAAGATGAGCCCAAAGCTCGATATGTCTGTGGGCCCCCTCCCCCTCCGCTTTTGCATATGAAGCGCACGCTGGAACTGGAAAAAAAAAAAAAAAAAAGCCTCTGCTGTTCGCAGTCTCAGTCAGAGCACTTTCTCACCCAAACACACTCCTGAGCATGAGAGAGAAAGCACATGCTTGCACACAGACACACACACACGCGCGCGCGCGCGCACACACACACACACACACACACACACACACACACGCACACACATGCACACACACACACACACACACACACACACACACACACACACACACACACACATGCGTGATACAGGCTGCATAATCACAATCAAGTCCAAGAACATGGGCACATTTGGCAGGTCCCCGGAACTAGTTTCAAGGTGAGCTGACTGCAGGTGGAAATTTTAAAAACAAACTTTAGAACCTCAGATGTCGAATAGTTACTTGGGTGGATGGGGTGTTGGAATGAGAGGCGTGGGTGCACTGCTTCTGAGGTGGCACAGAGGTTGGGACAGCAAAAAAAAAAAAAAAAAAAAAACAAAAAAAAAAAAACATGCAGACGAAGTACTGCATCAAAACATGGGGAAGATAAACTGATTAATGCAGTTTTCCTTTTGAATTTGTAGGCAAAAGAGGCAGGGGAGGGAGGGTTGTAGATTGTGTGCTGTCTACTACAAACCTATGCTTTAAATATGATAAATGTGAGGTTGAAAATGAAATATGCTGGAGTGTTTTACTCAGCAATATGTGTTAGCACTTATGATTTAGGCTTTCTTCATAACAGATGGAAGGCGTTAATTTTTCACACTGCAGTTATTCAGACGAAATAATTGAAATATATATATATATATATATCCATATATATAGCTATATAATATCTATATATCTGTATCTGTCTGTCTGTCTGTCTGTATTTCTTTATTTGTATCATTATATTGCATTTCATTAGCCCCCCCCCCCCCCCCCCCCCCCCCCTCCGCCCCCCTTCTTACTTTTTGCTTTTAATGTTGATAGAATTCTTTGAATTATAAAGACGGGTGATGGAGATTGGAGGGATGGAGATTAAGAGACCTGACATAAAAGCATTTCATATCCTCATTTTATAGGACATATTGTATATGTGTGCCTGCTTCTCGGTGATCTTGATGTTTATAAATGTAAAGCACATAGCTAATATGTTACCATAATTATCTTGTTTGTTTTTGTCTGCTACTTTTTGAGTGAATAACAGATAAGCAGGCTTTTACTGTCTATTTTATTCAGTTTCAATTTCCAGGCCTGTTCATAATTTTATCTACAAGTGTTACTGTACTTTTGTGCATCTTTTTAAAAACAACATATATAACCCCTGTTTCACTCTCTCCCTTTCTTGAGCTGACACATACCTCACAAATATGCATCACTCACTCTCAGGAGCACACTGCTTCCTCTCCACACTCTCCTTCCCCATCCTCCCAATACACTCTCACACACACACACACACGCATGCACGCGCGCACACACACACACACACACACACACACACACAAACACAAACACACACACACACACTGTGCAGATAGATGCAGCTCAACCCAAACACTTTTTGAAAACAAAGTTCAGTTTAGGACTGTTATGTCTTGAATATTTATACCTCTGCCAAGGTTGAACAGATTGCTTTTTGATCCAGATCTACACCAAAATTTAGTGGGATTTGTGTTTGGGTCACTTTCAGCCACATTTTGTTAAAAGCAGTTCATTGGTTTTTGTTGTTATAGTGGAAGTAAGTGAAAACATGACTTCTTTCGGGAAGGTAATAATGACCAGTTTTCAAGCCTACTAGATCAAGTAAGTCAGATTGTAGCTTGGAAGACTATTGCTTCAGTTCAGTGCAATAAGCTTTTCATTCAGCTGGCTTTGTATTTTCTTCCTTCTCCCTTCCTTCCACTGTTGACTGTCCTGCAGGTCTAAAAAAGATGAACTGTTGAGAGGATGATTTATAAATGTGTATGACTATGAGTGTGTACATGTGTCTCTTTACATTATTTATTTGTTTTTTCAGGCACAAGACAGATGAGACAGTGATTGTTCACAATGTCATCGCAGAGTTTGGAGGACACAATCCACTCGGAATTTGTCCACATTTTTCCAGACCATGAAACAGAGCTGCGCAACAAGCTGTACCAGCAGTGGCAGGAAAATCAGTTCTGTGATCTGACTCTTTCACTAAAGGGAGGGAAACTGCATGCACACTCATGTGTTCTGGTAGCATTCAGCCCCAAGCTGAAAACCATTGTGGACAATTTGAACCCTGCGTCAGAAGATGCAAATGAAAAAATGATCCACTTGACTTTTCAGGAGAGAGTGCTTCGGTGCTTGCTGAACATGATGTACACTGGAGTTCTCAGCTTCAATACTGCCATATTGTCTTCAGTGTTGTCCACAGCGCGGTGGCTGCAAATGGATGAAGTTGTGAAACTCTGCCAAGAGTACAAGGAAGTCATGGGTGACTCTTTTAATGAATCCATGGTTGCTGATGACTCGTTTTTTTTGACTGAAATAGACGTCAATGATGTTAGAGAAGACAGTGTTTCTTTCCACCAAGCAGTAAATCATGACACATTCCTTGAAACAGAAACACACTCCAGGAAGCAAAAAAATGGAGCAAAAAGAGGCTGTTCTTCTAAAGCAGTTTCATTATCGCCGCGAGGACTCCAAAAGAAATCTAGAAAAGGTAAGCGCAACACAAACTCCGTAATAGTCAAACTAGAGCCAGAAGTCAGTGCAACAGAACCAGAAACAAAACTGTCTGACCCAGTGGGTAACATCCAGACGAAGTGGCCTCAGAGGCACACCTGCCTAACGAAGACCTGGGAGACCGAAAAAGAAGAAATCTAAACCAGTCAAAACAAAAAAAAGTACAGAACAGGAGAAAGATGAACCAGCAACACACACTTATTACGGCTGTGAAAACCGAGAATCCCTCTCCAGAGGAGAGCATGGATTTTTCATTTAGCGATCATGATTTCATCTCCCACATGCAGTGGGTTGAGACTCCAGATTCTTGCAGACATGGTAAGGAAGAAGCAGACTTTGCCATGGGAAAAAGCGACCATGTTAGATGCAAAAAATGCCTGGTCAAGTTCAAAGACCTTGATAAGTATTTGTGCCACATTGCCGACCACCCTTCCTTCAAGTGTGACCATTGTGATGTTACATACTACTACCGCCTGTCCAATCTGACCCGCCACATGCGCACCAGCCACTCAACGGAACATCATCTTCTGTGCAAGAATTGTGATTTTGTGGCACAGTCTGAAACAGTCTTGCGGAACCACTTCAAAGAAGTCCATGGGGGTAATAAACCGTTTTATATGTGATCATCCTGGATGCACCTATTCAAGTTGGAAGTTTGACTTCCTCAGAGACATTCAGAAATACACAGGTAAGTTAAAATAATGTCATAAGATTGACTATTAAACAGAGAGGCCCAAGTGACTTGTACAGTGATATCTACCAACATACATGCATGCAAACAGGTGCACAGACTCACACTCAGTGCGCACACACGCACATGCGCACACACAAACACACACACACACACACACACACACACACACACACACACACACACACTTACACACACTCGCACACACACACACACACACACACACACACACACACACACACACACACACACACACACACACACACACTCACATAATATATATCTGCCTACCTTAGTATAAATCAGAATCCTTGGATAGATGTATGACAGTGATATTGTGTACAGAAAATTTGTATCTTTGCTTTAGAATTTTTGTGGAATGCAGATAAATAATAATATAGTTTTTCATCTACACTTTTCTGTTTTACTCAGAGAAACATTTTCATGTCTCCAACCTCTAGAGAGACAGCAACTTGGCTATATAAGCATTTTGCACTGCACTGCACTGCTGTGGATTCATTTTGGTGGAGTTCAGTGGTACCAGTTCTGATCAACATACACAGGATACCATCAGTTTAGCTCCCTACTGACAACAAAATTTGTTTGAAACATGGAGTCAGCGTGAGTGAGCTCTCCTTCTGGAGGGCCCTTCCACATCTGTCCCATGACAGTCCCCATGAATTTGCTGATATTGGTGGCCCGAACAGAATCAAATCAAGGGCATAGACATGGACAGGTAACTATACCTGAGATCACAATGAGAACAGGGCATGAAAGGCATCAGAATTTGAGATATACAACAAGAATCAACAACAACAACCTACACACTTGGAAGTTCAGAGACAAAATTGGAAATTCAAATGTGGACATAATAATCAGAGAAATGGGACGTAAAGTTCCACTGTTCTTGTTGCACATAAATCTGGTTCTAAAAGTATTACATTCATTGCAGATCAGTGCTTCTGTTCTCAATCAGTGACAAAAAAAAAGGGAGAAGAAAATCTCTGTTGCTATTAACCACAAGATGGATTTGTCATCAAGTTTGATATGAAAAGCCATCCATCTCGTTTTCAGTGAGTCTCCATTAAGGTTGAAAAAATGCTATTATACAGGTCAAATTGATTTTAACCATCAACAACAAAAACAAATCTCTGTAAACAAATTCTGACCTAAGTTCATATCTGAATGTGGCAGTTAACAGTTAAGTTTGACATAGAGAGGCTTTTTAGAGGGAGAGAAAAAAAAAAAAAAAACCACCTGAGAAAACACCAGTCACCTTGGCAAGCTGGTTAGGATTGCGGACTCCTGGATGGAGGTTTGGTTCAATTCCCATCAGAGCCGTTCATTTTATGAGAATTTTCTACCCTGACCGGCCCCTATCCAGAATTTAGTTTGCTATGGGCTGAAGCTTGAAGGTTGGAACTATTCAGTCCTGTTTTATTAACTTAATGGGTGCATCTTTGAAAGTACTGCTCAAACTTCCTGACCAACACTGCACGTGTCTGTATCTCTCGCGCCTGGTTGACGTCAGGCTACATCATGAAAGTAAGTGTGGAATATAGCCCTGTCACGCATTCTCAGACCTGAATTGAAAACCGTAGCATTATCTTCATCCTCACATATCAGCATATCAGCGTAAAAAGTCTCACATTCTGTGGCTGTTTATGTTCTGCTGTCACAGTGACTTCAGTTCTGATTTCCTGTCCATGTCTGTGCACTTGATTTGGCTCTGTCAGGGTCACTGACATCGGCCAGTTTATGGGGACTGTCAGTGGACTAATGTGGTGGCAGCCTCCAGAGGGAGAGCACACTCACACTGTACTGGATCCGCCATCATCAACTGATCAAGCAAATATTGTCGTCAGCTGGGGGCTTAGTTGATGGTGTCCCCTGTATCAGAACTCGCACCACTGAGCACCACCAAAGTGACTTGGCAGCAGTACTGTGTCTCCTCTGGTGGATTACCTCATGATGGCCTACATTCTAATTTCTATGCTCCTTATGGATTGCCTGTGCCAGGGCTGTTGCAGGATGGACCCAGCTGTGGATGTGGATTGGGGTCAGAATTAGCAGCAGCGTGGGCACACCACCATAGAAGTGGGGTGGAAGATGAGACAGGAAAAAAAAAAAACAATACACACCAATGACACAATGACATTATGTGCAGGTCACTGTGAGATCAGATGCGGATCACCCAGAAATTTTAAGAACAACAACCTAGGACAAAAACACATGAGCCACATCAGCAGCAAGTGCGAATTTTGAAATCGGATAGTCCACTACATCTAACTATTCTAAGTAACTTTCTTTTTGGCTCCAGCCAACCACCTCATACATGTTCTCTGTCTTTCTTTTCACCTACTACCATTGCTCATGACCAAGACTTGGGAAGTAGTGTCGTTCCAGAGAGGAAGTGCTATACCAGCGATGGCCCTCCAAAGGTTGTGTGGTACAGTAATCTCCTAGGCTCTGCTCACAGTACCATCAAAACTTTGATGGAATTTGCGTAGCAAAACGCTTTAATGCCTATAAAGCCAAATTGCTGTCTGGCCTAGGCACAGTGTGGTAGGAGTTGATGTCCCTGGTAGGGCCCCCTGTGTTAGACGGGCAAAGGGTGAGGACCCTAACAAATTGCATCCCACCTCTTTCTCTTTCTGCCTTTCTTGATGGCTCTTTTCTGTTGTGTTCTCCCCTTCTAGTATTCTTTTATACATTTGCCTTTTGTAAGCAGTCTTCTCAATATTTGCTGTGTGTGCCTTGTGGTGCAACCTGTGATGAAGGGATATATGAGATCTTGGTGACTGAATGGGTTGATGGTCCCAACACATCTCTTTGGCTCGGACCTGTCTTAGACAGGAGGTACACACTGACCCATGTCAATCAGTCAACTGTGGTTGCATGGAGCTGGTTAGGACAGGCAGTTTCCCAGCTGGCCAGGGTAATGCTCAGCTCTCTGTCCCTAAGAGTTGAGCATGATGAGGGGGGATAGGGTTGGTTGGCTTCTGTTTGGCGTAATATTCTCTTCGTATGTCTTTCCAAAAGTGTGGAATGGGTCAAGACTTTGATTTCTTGATCCAGACCCCCAGATGGTGGGGGGTAAGGGAGGAATAAAATGAACTATAAGAAACTGCAAGAGCACTATTCACAGCAGATCATGCATTGCTGACACCACTCTAACCAGAGTAAAATTATGAGCTCTGGGCCAAATCATCATCATAACATTTGTCACCACAGAAACCATCCTTGCCTTGTTTGTCAGACTCCTGTTCGCTTACATTCACGTGGAACATTATCTTGAGGCAGACAGAGTGCGACTCAGCCCTCCAGCTTGCAAAACCCAGGGATTTGCCGTTCTGCACTACAGCCCTCCTGCCCCCCCCCCCCCCCCCCCCCCCAACTCCCCCCCCCCCCCTCCTTGGAGTTGCCCCCTCCTGGTCACGCTTCAAACCTTGCCAAGATGGCGGACTCAGTCGAAGCCAACCTGGCAAACATTCAGATATCAGTCGCTCCTCATTACCAGGCACCCAGAGGTAGTGGGCGCAGAGCATGCTGGGGGAAGTAGCTGGCCTGTCACAACTGGACCTGGCTGGACAGCGAAGCAGGAAGCCTCAGTTGCTTCCCTTGCCAAAGCCAATGGAGCGTTGCAAGACATTCAAGATGAGAGTGAAAAATTTTGCACCAACTCTTGCATGAGCTGCACGGAAGGCATGGAGGACAGCCACAGAGCCAGTTCAGCTGATGCAGGTTTCATGAGAGTTGAGGTTGGAGACAGCTTTTCCACATGAGGAGCAGGCTCAAAAAGAACAAGGAGAAAAAAACACACCAGTCAACCTAGTGAACATCAGAGCACTCGGTGACGATGGCAACTGTAATGACAAAGCCAAGCATGGAAGTTTTCTTGTATTTTCTTCATTGGCCAAGATGAAGCGGTTTCCTCTGGAGAGGTGAAGGTGGACTCAAACGACCACTACTTAGAATCCATGATGGAAACCAAACTTGAGAAGTGCAGTTGAAACTGTTAGAAGGAAATACAGTACCCGCTGATACATGTGGTCTGACTATAAAAAACTGCTTGCATGGAAATGGCTGCGTTACAACATTAGAAGTACTCTTGAGTATGATTTGTAATCTCTGATACCACATAATTCATTGCTTTAGCTTGTACTTATAAAGAAGGTAATGTATAATGACCACTTAGCAATAACATCATTATGTCATAGGTTCTTACATGCTGTTTACTATTCGATGCTGCATCTTTGATTTGCTGATGAAAATTGTTGCAAAAGCAAACTTATGTTTAACTCACAGTGATAGATTAAGTCTTTAGCAAACAATAAAACGAAATAAGATATGAGGTCTACATATATATATATGTGGCATTTCTTGTTCAGTTTGTTGAACAAAGAATTCCTAAAAACACTGGAAAATACACTGCCAAAACATATGGTTGATACTGTCTTTTGTTGTTACAAAAATTACAAAGATCACTGTTAAGCACACCCATTTTTTTTTTTTTTTTTAATTATATTTGCATCCAGATATCTGTGCATAAGTCTGAACTGAAGCTTTTTCAGTTTTAGTCATTGGGCATCTCATGAAGATACAAGAAGAAAGTTTTCCATTCATTCTTGACATTGATTATTTTTTTTAAATCCCATTTTTTTCAGCAACATTTAGTCAGTTTATCATTGTCAGTGGAAATGTCAGAATAAACTTTTGATCCTTTTGAAGTAGACATTTTCTTAATGCAAACAGACCTTAGGTAGGCATTTAATGCTGTGATTTATATGAATAGTGATATTTGTATATTACATGTAGATACTATCACACACCCAGAGAAAGTAAGGAAATTCCTCTTTGCATTATGCTTTTGGTTTAAAAAACACTCATATGAAATGAACTGCCAATTTTCAAGCACAAAATTTGCAAGACTAAAACACACCTTTACTTTGTGTGTGTATGTGTTTTTTTTTTTTTTTCTGGAAAGGCCAAAAATATATGATCGAGAGATAGATAGATAGACAGATAGATAGGTAGATACATATTCTCTCTTGTTCAGAACTGTGACCAGTATAAACTGTGGGTCAGTAGAGATACCAAACTTGAGAAAAAGAAGTCAGAACGTACCATTATTGGTGGTGTTGTTAATGGTGATGATGGTGGTGATAACGGGTAATAAACACATTTATGTTGAATCGGTTATGGCAATTTTAACATTTGCAAATAATGTAATAAATTGTTTTGTTTCAGTGAGATAAAGCAGTACGTGTGCACGAAATGTGGCCAGGGCTTCTCCCAGCAAGCGGGCCTGATGTCCCACGAGCGTACATGTTACCATTTACAGCAGTTTCTTTGTGACGTCTGTGGACAGGCATTCAACCATCTTCAGTCCATGCGTGCGCATCGGCGCACCATTCACTTTGGAGAAAAACCGTATCTGTGTAAAGTGTGTGGAAGCCAGTTCAGTGACCAGAGGAATTTGAAGAGACACATGAGAATCCACGAAAACAGCTTTCCTTACCAGTGTCCAGTTTGCCCGCAACAGTATAGGCATTCCAACTCCTTAAAAGCTCATTTAAAGAAGCACGAAAAAGATGGGGTGAACATTAAAGTAAGTAAGATGATTCAAAGGGAGAGTGCACAAAAGAAGACAGGGAAGAGACAGAGTAAACAAGATGTTCCATGTGAACTTTCAGGTAATTGTGATGATACTGAAGTGAGATCTGAATTTGAAACAAGTTCTCCTGCAGGAGCAGGACAGTGTGTTCACAATGCTGCTGAAACAGTGTTTCCAGGTCAGTTGACCACCACAAGCACACCTCAACCTCAAGATCAAAGTACAGTGACAACTGTAGAATCTCCATCTTTATCAGAAGTGACACCATGTTTAGATCCAAGAGGAAGTGAGGTTGAAAGTGGAGGAAAAGTCGTTCAAGGATGCTGGAATGTTCTAAATCGGCTAGGTTCAAGTGAAGAAGCAAGCGCTTCAGATTCATTTGCCATAGGACAGTTGCACGTTTCAGATCAGAATCTTGACCAGGGAACACAGACATCATAACTCCAGTGATCCACCACACTCCAGCTAGTTTATCCCAGCCACAAGCTGAGGACTTCCTCATCAATCCTTCACAAGATTCCAGCTTAGATAAAATCGAACCCTTGATAACAACAGCAGATTCTGGCACCACAGCCATCAAAGTAGAAGTGCTGAGTGAGTGCTGGCAGCTCTAATGCAGTTCAGACCCCTCGTTGCTCAGGATCACTTAAGGTAGATGATGACTCGTGCGATACAAGAAAGACGCAGTGGATGGAACGTGACAGAAGAGAGTCTCACAAGGACACAAAATTGAAAGGACAGTCCAGCTATGGGCTCGAGACTTTGGCAGAGATCTGCTTCAGTTCTTCTGTTTAATAACATTTTCAGTTTCCCAAACAGCCATCACACTACTGTGTCTTACAAGTCGTATGAATATTTCAGGAAGGCTTTCATTTGGGTAATTACTCAGTGAATGGTGTCCAAGTTTTTTTTTTTTCATTTCCAGATTAATTGATAAGTCAAGAACTGTAGGTGAAAGTCACATAGGGAAGACTGTGCCATTTGCGTTATTACCATGCACGTTATGTTTGCAAATGTTGACATGTGTTTTTGTTAGATGTGAAGAAATATATAAATTATTAAACAACACCGGCTTAAAATAATGTAGTCCCTAACATGTTACATGAACAAATTGGGTTTAACATGGTAAAGTCCCAAAAAGGACATCAGTTGTTAGCACAAATAGAACTTTGAGATGATGGTATCTGTTTAGTACAAAACATCACCCTGCTACAAAATTTCACCCAGTGATATTGTTTTCTGATGTTGTGGTACAAAATGTCACCCTTTGCTCTTGCTGCTCACATATTAATGTCCACTGTAGAGCAGTTTGTCGCCATTTTGTCCTTTGTTTGGAGTTAGGTCTGACTTTGCATTTTTCTTGAGCGGCATGGTGTTCAACGTGAACCAGGGAAATAATGGTGATTACAATCAGCTGCATTTCATTTCCAGTGACAGGGCTAGTTTCAGCCGATGGTAGTGATGTATTCTGATGGTGATGGTATTCTGATGGTGATGGTGGTCTTGACCTTTTCTCAAAAGGAAATCTTGTCTAGTATGTATCAGACTATGCTTGTATTCAGATGTTGAAAGAAAGAAACCTCTTTAACCGATGATGACAACAAAGATGATGATGATGTTACTGTCAGACATTAGGCCTTTGTTGGAGGATCTTTGTCCTTGCTATTTTAAGGGACAGTTGATGCAGCGGTCACACCTAAATGAGCTTAGATGCTAACCTTGAAACATTTTTGAAATGATTTTTCAAAACTTGATTTCAGTCGTTTTGTTTGTTTGTTTGTTTGTTTGTTTTTGTTTTTTTTTTTTCTTTAGGTGCTTAATCCAAATCTGTCTGACTCGTCTCCTATACTCCTATTTGTGCACCTAGATCACACGATACAAT
Source organism: Conus betulinus (assembly GCA_016801955.1). Classification (NCBI taxonomy): domain Eukaryota; kingdom Metazoa; phylum Mollusca; class Gastropoda; order Neogastropoda; family Conidae; genus Conus; species Conus betulinus. Next base: position 270,229 of record JADBJO010001777.1, on the reverse strand, counting down.
GACCTTTCAGACCTGATTCAGTGCCACACATTTACAAGTGGCGTCAGTTTGTTCTGAAGCAGACATGAGAAAATATGGTGTGGATGACATTCTGCACCAGGATGATATTTTGTACTGCAGTGTTGGTACAAAACATTGTCTGATCTGACATTCTTTGCTGGTGAGACATTTTGTAGTTGTAACTTCAGCACAAAATGTGATCAGGTGACATTTTGTACCAACATGACATTTTTGTACAGCAACAGCATTCAAATTCATAGAATTTTACGGCTATAAACCAGGGTGAGATCTGTGTACCCTTACAAGTTTGGCGTTATTTCTATGATTTTGTTTTATGTTAAATTACAGGTCACTTGTCATGAACAATCATGTTACTTTTTTTTTTGGCGTCTTGAAGCTTGATTTTGGTAAACTGTTGTATTTGTAGGATTTCATTATGAAAAGGCAGTTCTCAACAATTAGTGGCCATTTTGTTCTTGATATCAGAATCAAGTCTGTCGTCTTTTTGAAACTTGAAATTGTCCAGCCAGAAGTATCATGATTTTAGTGTGGACCAAACAAAGTCCAAGGCTTTCCTGCAGAACAATTTAAAACATTCTACATCGATTACCTCAAGAGTAATGTCAGTCAAGATTGTGGTCAGTGAGTACTTGGCCTGTGTTATGAGTATAGTGCAAACTCATCTGTCAACTGTTGCTTGGCGTGTGGTTAAGAAGTTTCAATCTTGCACTCAAACTGACTGAGTTCAGTGTGATCATTTCAAAACAGGAAGAAAAAAAAAAAACACTCCTTTTACCAAATTCATTTTGGCCAGAAAAATAAAAAACGGTTACCTGCACTTTTCAATTTCAGAGATCCAGTTGTTAGAAAGGCTAGTTCTTTTGCCTTTCATGAGTATTGTCTTTACATAATTCTCCTCAGGAATCTTCTCCACCCACTCTTCTCACACCCTGTTCCCCCCCACAAACACACCTCCCCACATACACATGCTGTCTCTCTCACCCTCTCCTCTCTCTCTACCCTCTCTCTCTCTCTCCTTCTTCAGTTCCACACACACAGGCACAGTGTTTCATCTGAAGATTCAAAAGTTTAAAGGATGTGTGTCTAAATTAAAAAAAAATTGGTAGATAATTTGGAAATTTATCAGACAAAATATCAATATCTTTAGGAAAGTCTTTTTCTTAACTATTAAGGTACCTTTGCTTGGAATTAAAATGTTGACAGGATGAGGTGCTGATCTGATTGGAAATGTTTTAGCCATTTTCAAAAACAATTGGTCTGGTCTTGTATTTCTGACACTCGCTTGAATCCCTGCAGGAATCTTCATACTCTTAACGTGTTTCATTTTTGCAGTAAAAAAAGGTCTTTAATTCCTTTTGTTTCATAGATCCTGTCTGTGTAATGGTATTTATCATGCAAAAGTTTTAAAGGATCTCTCAGAGGTCTAACCTATGGACTGCAAATATTTGCACAGTGGTGAGTGTGTGCTGATGAAAGGATACACTAATGACATGGTGCTGATGTAAGTGTGTGTTATGGAATGTCCATAAATACAAATGAGTATGTGTTGGTATGTGATAGAGTATATGCATGTGATGTGTGTGTGTGTGTGTGTGTGAGTGAAAGAGAGAGAGAGAGAGAGTGTGTGTGTGTGTGTGAGAGAGAGAGAGAGAGAGAGAGAGAGAGAAATTTAAAATAAGATGTAACGATCATTAACCACCAATTGATACAGAGAATTTATACTGTTCCAGGTGACCACCGTATTAGCAAGAAAGTGTCACATGAACTCCACCGGAGAACAGTTTTATCACAAAATTTCCTAAGTATTCTGATATCCGTAGAAACTACATGTTCCCTGATGAATGTTTGTATCCAAGATAAACCTTATCATTTTGTAATGTATTTTCTGCAAACAAATTGTCGATGTAAAGCTGGTGAAAACGAGCTGGTGACTACTTGTATGTTTCAAAGTTTCCTGATAATGTCCTGAATCTGGGGAAATCTCAGTCTTCCATCAAACTCGTGACAGTCATACTGTTTCATCCTGTCAGCCTAAGATTACAGTAGTAAGGCTGGCATGCATGAAGTTGTGAGTAGACTTTCAGGTCGCCTGTACAAACTCTGGAACTCGCCGCACACAGTTTCACTCTGCTTGTCCATACATCTGGTTCGTTGTCAATCTTCAAGCCATCTGCATAGGTGATGCGGTTCCCCCGCTTGTCAATTGCTGGGGTGAACTTAAAAAACAGTTGTTCATTACAAGGCTGTCAGACTAGCAACGCTCCATTACCACTGATAAACACAGACCCAAGTGTACATCGAAATCGAAAATGCTAATGTTTAACGTTTATTGTATTCATCTCATTAGACAAATAAGTAGAACCTGTTTTCTAAATCTTGTGACTATGCTTTAATTTGTGTCCATACCAGAGCAGATATATTAGCTCACTATCCCAATGTTGGAGACATCTGTTTGGATAATCAGTTGATATCTTTGTGTGTTAACTGCATTCAGACACTTGACTCTAGTTAATACCAGTGCTTGTTTAACAGCACAAAAGTGAGCGATCTGACCATCTGATCATTTGACCAGGTATAAAGAGTTATTTCCCTTCAAACAGTTCACCTAATTGAGCATCGAACTCCAAGGTTTTTAAATCTACATATCTCCTGCGTGAGGAATAAGATGGAGACAGTAAAATTAGTGTCATCTATTTAGACTAAATCTCATTGTGCAGGGTGATATGATACATTATATTAAGTCACATTGTGCTGGGTGATTTGATATATTTGTATTAAGTCACATTGTGCTGGGTGATATGATACATTTATATTAAGTCACGTTGTGCTGGATGATATGATACATTTATATTAAGTCACATTGTGCTGGGTGATGTGATATATTTGTATTGTCACGTTGTGCTGGGTGATGTTATACATTTATATTAAGTCACATTGTGCTGGGTGATGTGATATATTTGTATTAAGTCACGTTGTGCAGGGTGATGTTATACATTCATATTAAGTCTCATCGTGGTGGGTGAGACCTCAGACGATCCTGAAAGTTTAGAGGGCAAGTGTTAGGACGCTTCAGCCAGAGCTCAGGGAACCTGCGTCAGGTTCTGTTGATTCAGCAGATGTTCTGAGCACAATGGCAGTAAACTACAGGGCTTCAGTGTCAAGCCACCATGAAGTCGGACCACACCAGACAGGCAGTCGTCTGAACTAGCAAGCCAACCATACTGGTGATGTTAAAACAACCAGGGAGGGATTTTTCTGTCTCTCCATTCTGGCCACCATAATAAATGTTAAGCCCACTACCAACTCTGGATTGCACCTCAGCCCTAATCGACAGTGACTGCCCGAATTGGTAATGGAAAATATCGTACAGGGACCACTTGGTGAGAGAGACACTTCCCTCTGCCATAGGTCTAAAGTGTTATTTCCCTTCCATTTAATTTTGCATTTGTGTGTCCGAAGTGAAGTTTTATGTTTGAAAATTTACTTGTGCACGTCTGTTGGCTGATCCTGCCTCAGCTCACATCTATCTTGTTAAAAATTCTGTCGGTTCCGGAGCACACAGACTGTAAAGTGCAAAGCTTTGGGAAAATTTCGTTATGAATTATTCCTGAGTAAAATCCTATGAAAAACGGAACATTTCTTTTGATGTACTAGTGCGAACAAATACTCCTTCTACCACTTGTAAGAGAGAGGTTGCAGGCCCCAGTGGTAGAAGTCCTCACTCTTGCCCTCTGAATGCTCAGAAAAGTGCCAGCTCTCAGCCAGCATAGTGAGGCGTGATATAAACGTGGCTCATCTGCTTTACTTTCTCCGCTTTAATTCAAGACATATGGAAGCGAGTGGTGTCGAAACAGCGTAGTTTGATAATGCGAAACCATGTTAATCAACTGAAAGCAAGCGACTGATCAACTTAGTCAAATAATTAGGTGATTGAATCAACCTCTTTCACCTTCGCTGTACACACCGGTAAAAATGTACCCAGATATTCATTTGAAAATTAGTGACTCACAAACTTTTGAGTTCATTCAGTATGCTTTGTCAACCTTTGTCTCCACACGCTTACCAAAAAATAGCATGTGTTAAATTGAACAGTTTTAATTCATTAAGGACAGCTTTTTTGGGGGTAGCATACTTGTTGGGGCAAAGTTGCCCCATGCTTTTAAAGATGAACCTTTCACGGCAAACACGTGTGCGAAAGTTGGACCCATGTCGTTGGTGAAAGCCTACACGTGGCAAGGATTGCCTTTTGCTGGCGTGAGGCAATCAACAATGCGTATCAAACATCTTCCTGGAGAGCAGAGAATATTTTTCTTTTCATAGAGCCTAAGAGGGGATAGGAGCGTGTGTATGACTCAGCATATATGTAAACACGAGCTCTCTCTCTCTCTCTCTCTCATATTCTCTGTGTGTGTGTGTGTGTGTGTGTGTGTGTGTGTGTGTGTGTGTGTGCGCGCGATTCTCACGGTGACGGCCATCAGGAGAGTATTGTTTGGGTGCATTTTTCGCCTGTCATTTGTTGTGCCAGTACACTTGGTTATGTTGAAAATTAATATGTATAATAAATATGTGCTACTTTACACCTTGTTTTGAGAGTGGTATTTCACGTTGTGTGCGTTTGCGTGCACATGTATGTTTAGAATGCGGACAGAAGAATCAGAAATGTCACAGACATACATAAGAGCAGTCGGACGGAAGTTTGTAAGTGTGTTTCCATATACATATTATGTCATGCTTTATATTTGTCTATGTTTCTTGCAGACATATCCATCTGCAGTGTAATGTTACCACACACACACACACACACACACACACACACACACACACACGCACACACAGACGTACGTATGCGATGTACGTGTGCCACATACACACACGCAATCATTGAAACGTGCTCGCGGGGACACACACACACACACACACACACACACACACACATGAACACAATGCACTGAGAGCGGTGCTTAGGTGTGGGGAATTGTGCTGTCTAAAGCGGTTCACACATCAACTGACACAATAATATCTAGACAGAAGGTAACACAGACACAAGGATACCTGCTCAGGAAGATACATAGGCACATGGCCAATGATGATTATACAGACACAAAACAAGACAAGGGGGATACATAACCACAAGGATACAAATACACCAAAATACACTGATACGGGAACACACTCATGCAGGGACATTACACCACCAAGTATACATGTGAAACAAAGACACGGGAGACATACAGACATGGGGATATATGCACACAGTAACAATCGTCTACCGGTTCTGTAGTTTTCAAGTAATCTTACTGACTTCTTGACAAACAGACGCAGAGCAGAAAAACGATATAACTTCTCAATATGAATCCATCCAGGCTACCACAACCAAAGGTCGGTCACCACGATCGCTGTCACCTGTCCGAAACCTCTGTCCACCCTTTCTGCTCCTTTGTGCTCCTCAGTCGACCAAGACAGGCTTTCAGCGTGAATCATGGAAAACGCATGAATCACTGTGGGCGAGGGTTCCTCCTGCTTTGTCGGCTTTTCGTGGTGTGGTTCCCACATGCTGGGACATTTTGTTCCTGTGAACACACACACACACACACACACACACACACACATTACATATATATATATATATATATATATATATATATAGAGAGAGAGAGAGAGAGAGAGAGAGAGAGAGAGAGAGTGTGTGTGTGTGTGTGTGTGTGTTGTTGTTGTTGTTCTAGGCAAAAACTTGAATTATATTTTTTGCTGGAACGATTGTTTCTCTCTTTGTTGTTATAAGTTTTTCTCACCACCTGTTTGATTTTGATCGAAACAGTTGTTAGTGTAATGCTTCACACAATTCTGTCAGCCTCAGGCTGTTTGTTCATCTCCGTAAGACTGAAGTCGTAGGTAGGAAATCTATTGATTTAGATAATATTCATGTACTCTTCATATGTTTAATCTTAAAACTTCCAGTGTGTGTGTGTGTGTGTGTGTGTGCGCGCGCGCGCGCGCATTAGCAGGTGTGTGTGCGTGCATGCGTGCGTGCGTGCGTGCGTGCGTGCGTGCGTGTGTGTGTGTGTGTGTGTGTGCGTGTGTGTACTTGCGTAGATGTGTGCACGCGTGCGTGCGCGCGCGCGCGTGTGTGTGTGGCTATACATATATGTATATATGTGTGCGTACATACGTATGTGCTTGCATGTCTGTGTGCACCGATTTACCCCTGGTTAACTCGTGATCAATCAAGGACAGATTCCCCACCCCCTCTCTCTAGCTCCGCCCCCCCCCCCCCCCCCCCCCCCCCCCCCCCACCCCCCCCTTCCCAACCCTACCTTCACCCGCCCACTCCCTTCCCCCTCTGGCCCGTAAAAGCTGATCAAAGAGCCATAAATCACTGAGCCCGTGAAAAGATAACGGTTGACAGGTAAACATGTGTCAGCTCCAGCTCGACCTTTTTTTTCTTCTGCGACCACCAGTGCGCAGTCAGGTATAAGAGTGTGTGTGGGGAAGAAGACGGGTGGGATGAGTTGCAGGGTTGGTGGGAGAGGATGAAGGAGGGGAAGAAAGGGAGTGTGGGGCAGTGGCGACGTGTAACAAAAGCTTTTGAGTATTTCCAGAAGTCAG
>JADBJO010001777.1:256102-258602 GCA_016801955.1 Conus betulinus | reverse complement strand
TCCCTGAAATATTCAGCGGGGAAACACGAGGACACTTTCAGCCAGGGCTCAGGGAAACAACAGTCAAATTAAGGTCTTTTCATTCAACAGAAGTCCTGGGCACCGTGGTGGTACTGACTACTCGGCTTCAGCGACAAAACCACCAAGGAATCAGACCACTCCAGAAGAACCATCAACCATACCCGGCAAGTCAACCACGTCAGTGACGTCACCCAGCCGAAGCGAACACCTTCTACATCCCCCACCTTGGCTGTGGGAATGAAAGAAAAAAAAAAAAAAAAAAAAAAAAAAGAAAAGAAAAGAAAAAAAAACCCACACATACTCCAGCACTGAATACCCCAAAATCCTCAGAAGACTTAATGATGTGAATTAGTTTGTAAGGCCCGGTCGGATGGATCCCAAACCAAAGTGGCTCTTCATTTCTCTAGCGTTTCATTTCTCAAGACGTGTTCCCTGTTTCCTTGTGTTTCATTGATGTATGCATGGTCAAAGTTGTGTATAAATGAAAACTGACTTATCTCGTTCTGTTCACTGACCCTGAATAATCTCATGCTTATCCCTGTTATTGCTGTTCCGTCTCTCAAATCTGGAGCACAAGCAGTCTTCAGCTCATAAGACATTCTTAAATATCATGAGACACTTGTAGCTATCTTTGACAATCCCCCAAAATAACATTTTTTTTAGTGCACTAGTACCCGAACGTTGTTCTTTCCACCGCTAACTGGAGACAGAGTGGGGGTCAAGTTTCATTGAAAATTACTCCATCAGAATTAAGTGGGAAGTCTCCCGGTGTTAGGCTTCCCTAAGAGGACTAAATGTCCCACCCATAGCCGTCACAATCCACTATAGGTAGTATAAGAACTCTAATTACCTAGTCGCCAGTTCAAACAAACCCCCCCCCCCCCACACACACACACACAGAGAAATGAATAAATGTATAGGAGAAACATGAATAAATGTATAGGAGAAAAAATGAATAAATCTTTAGGAGAAAAATGAATAAATCTATAGGAGAAAAACGAATAAATCTTTAGAAGAAAAATGAATATATCTGTAGGAGAGTAATGAATAAATCTTTTCCCGGACTGGTAGATTCTTAATGAAGAACAAGCTGAATCAGACACTCGGTGCTTTAAACTTTTATTACCTCGGCTTTCAACTCTGTTTTCGTCAGCAACATTTTATCATTACTATTACTATAATTATCATTATTTGACATGCATGGCGAGCGATGTAACTCGCAATATTCTGTAACCCTCCTGACTACTGCAAATACTCCAATGTTTTTTTCTATTCTTACACGTCGCCACTGCCCCACACTCCCTTTGTTTCCCTCCTTCATCCTCTCCCACCCACTCCTGCACTCATTCCCACCCGTCTCTCCCCCCCCCCCCCCCCCCCATCCCAACCCCCCCCCTCCACCACACACACACACACTCTTATACCTGACTGCGCACTGGTGGTCGCAGAAGAAAAAAAAAAGATCGAGCTGGAGTTGACACACGTTTACCTGTCAACCGTTACCTTTTCACAGGTTCAAGTGATTTATGGCTCCTTGATCAGCTTTTACGGGGCCAAAGGGGGAAGGGGGGGGGGGGGGGGGGCGAGGGCAGGGGGGGGGGAGGGGGAGGGGGGGGGGGGAGCTGGGGGAGGGGGGGGGTAGGAAAGAGGGAGCGGGGAGCGGGGAGAACCTGCCCTTGATTGATGAGGAGTTTAACCGTGGGTTAATCGGCGTGGAGAGAAGAGAGAAAGAGTCCGGAGAGGCAGTCAGGTGGAACGGCGTCTTCAAATAACGAGCGCCGTTCATCAGAGATGGAAGGAAAAAGGATTGGTTGGCACACCTGTTCTGCTGGAGGGTTTGTGGAACAGGAACACACATACTCCCTGCGCGCGCGCACACTCCCCTCCCCTCCCCTCCCCTCCCCCAGGCACACTTAGAAACGCATGCGCATGCACGCACGCACACACACACACACACACACACACACACACACACACGCATGCACACAAACAGATATGCCAGCATGTACGCACCTATGCACACCTATACATATACATTTCGCCGTGCACTCACACACACACACACACACACACACACACACACACACACACACACACATGAGAGAGAGAGAGAGGGAGAGAGAGAGAGAGAGAGAGAGAGAGAGAGAGAGAGAGAGAGAGAGAGAGAAGACACTATCAGTGGAGCTGGACAGTACAAGATCGTCAGAAAAGGCCGCTTCATGGAAGCCTTTCAAACCCATGTCCCCCCCCCCCCCCCAAAAAAAAAAAAAAAAAAAAAAGCAACAACAACAACAACAACAACAAACAAACAAACAAACTTGAGAAATGCAAGCATGTCAAAATGTCCCAGCATGTGGGAAACACACACACGGAAAAGCCCACAAAGCAGGAGGAACCCTCGCCCACAGTGATTCATGCGTTCTCCATGATTCACGCTGGAAGCCTGCCTTGGTCGACTGAGGAGCACAAAGGAGCAGAA
>JADBJO010001777.1:231102-233602 GCA_016801955.1 Conus betulinus | reverse complement strand
ATCAAAATGGTGGCAAAGATGTTTATTTATGTGTTTTTCCCAGGGCTTGGACAGAACTGGCAAAATGGATATTGGTCTGTAGTTCGATGGCTCAGATTTGTCTCCAGATTTGAAAATGGGTATTACTTTTTAGCAACTTTGAACTGAGCGGGAAAGTGACATTTATCAATGCATAAATTGTAAATATAGGTAAGAGTTTCACATATAACAGGTGCTGATAGTTTCAGTAGTATTTTTCCATCAATCCCGTCAGTCCGCGCGCTTCCCTGTCTGCTTTAATTGGCATAAAGCTTGGTAAACATCACTAACTGTCATAGGCGGAACAGGTGTTGCTGAACGAATGTTCTTAGCATTACAAAATTTTTTTAATTTTTGTAATTCATTTGAGTCAGTATTCTTTTCTTTGACAATGTGTTCTGCAACTTGTTGTAAAGTGTTGGTTGAGTTCATTTGGTGTTATGCTGGTAATGGGACTTGTCTTTGACTGTGAAGTTTTATTCGTAAGTTCATTTATTGCTTGCCATATGGACTTCGAATTTTGTTTGTTGGCTACAAGTTCACGAAAAAAAAAATCATTTTTGCTGTCCGTTTGAGTGAGTTGACTTTATTACGTTGCCTTTTGAATCCATCCGACTTCCCTTCTGCTTCAAGGAGATCGTCGCGTAAGAAACAAGCAGCTTGTATTTCATCAGTCATCCACTTTGGTTGTGCACTATGTTTAACTCGACGCGTTTTGAATGGCGCATGCTTGTCATAAACAGAATTAAACGTGTGTAGCCAGTACTCTAGCGCTTTTCTCTGGATCAGTGTAATTATAAACATTAATAAAGGGGGAATTCGTGAGGTCAGTAAGAAAGGTATCTTCGTGGAAGTGTCCAAAAGATCTGTAAGTGATGTGTTTGTGGCCAGTTTTAGGGAATTTTGATTCCACTTCTTTTCCACGTAATGCATACTGGAAGTGGTCGCTGCATCCATTCAAAGGCACACATTTCTCTATGACGTTTTGTGGTTCAGAAAGGTAGATGTGGTCAATTAATGTTGTGCTAGTGAGTGTTACTCTGGTTGGCATGTCTATAATTTGAGATAAGTTGTATGAGGTAGTCCTATCTGACCATGATGTTTGGCCCTTCAATAGATCAATGTTGAAACACCTAAAAGTATTAATTCTGTGTGGCATCAAGCGACGCTGCATCCATCATGGCTGTAAACTTGTCCATCCAACCAGCATTTTCGGCTGGGTTTCGATACACAAATCCTATTTTGATGGGTTTTGTTCTCTTTAACTTGATTACTAACCAAACTGCTTCAATTCCAAAAACTTTCAAGATCATACAAACGTTGGGCATTTAATGTTTCATGAACGTAAAGTAATATGCCTGTAGATTTTGATTCGGTGGGATCTCTGCGTACAATATTGTAGCCAGAGATTAAAACAGCGGCATCAGGGACATTATCTGAAAGTCTTGATTCAGTGAAGCCAAATATATGGAAGGGTTTGTCTTGATTATACAGTATAGTAGGAACCTCATGTAACTTGTTTTGTATATGGTTTATATTAAGATGTCCAATACGTAGTCCGTCTTCCTGTGGCCACTTTGAAGATGATTGCACCATTTATGCAACTAAAAAAAAAATATATATATATATATAGCAAGGATACACTTGAATACAAACTCAATATGTCCGTATGGTATACACACACAACAACTATCTTCAATTCAAAAGGATAATGAATATGAGAAACAAGGAAGTCAAAACTACAAATAAGTGTGATACAACACACTTACACACCAAATCCAACAATGCTCAATGAAAAAGGATAATGAATATGAAAAAAATGACAAAGTTAAAATTCACAAAGTTACGTAACACGCTTGTGGCAAGTGTCACTGAAGCTTTATCCACACCACAGCAGGTTTCTGAGCGTGCTCACACACCCATTCAGGTACAATAAAACTATGATATAAGAGTCTTGCTTTCTTCACAGATGCTAATAATGTAGTTCGCAACAACTTTATCTTTTCAGCTTATCAGATGGTCGGCAGGTTCGGAATTACACAGTCCCACATTGGCTGATGCATATAGTTCAAAGTCTGCACTTTCAACACGAGTGTATATATACTTATAACACACACACACACACACACACACACACACACACACACACATACACACTGATTTCAAGTCTATGAGAACTGGCCATAGTTTGGTGGCATTGGCATGAAGTGTGGCCACTGCCAAAAGTAGGTGGGAAGCTACGAGGAAAAGAAGGGAAGAACATAGGAGGATACACAGGCGGTGGCATCATGGGTGGTGGTTGTGGAGGCGAAGTATATAGTAGTCCTCTCTACTACCATACGAATTAGTTCCCCCGCGTGGTAGTAGGCCTGCTGTCCGGTCGTCGAAGTGGATGGGTGGGGTTTAGAGTGGGGGTAGGGAGGGGAGGAAAGACTTCCGAGTAGTGTGGGTCGGCCGGAGAATGGGGAAGAATAGGAGGGTT
>JADBJO010001777.1:223602-226102 GCA_016801955.1 Conus betulinus | reverse complement strand
AGTTATGGCTTCTCTGGGCTGTCTTTTCTTTTTTTTTTCCCCCCTTAATTTTGGATTTGTTCTTCAGATGTATGTAAACAGGCGAAACTCCTTTGCACAAAAAGCCAGAATGTGACTGATGCAATCAATTTCAGACCAATTACGCTGTTATCTTTTTTTTTCTTCTCCAAAACGTTAGAACGTCATATTCACCATCACCTGTCACCCTTCACTAGCAAACATGAACTTCTGCACGTCAATCAGTCAGGAGTTTTTTTTTTCCTGTTCGCCGTAACACCTGTAATTCTATTTCTGAGATGAGCCTGGCTGTCTTCTGGAGCTTCTCTAGGCATCACTACAGCTCCCAAGGCTTCGCCGGTCCTGTTGCTTAGATCTGCATGGAACAGGCTGTCCTGTAGGATGTGTTGGACCATTCGCATCATTTGCCTGCACTGGCAGTAACGAGTTGGGGAAATCTCTCAGTTTGCCGTCCACGTCACTGTTTAGCCTTGCATTGTCCTGTAGCGAAAGTCTGAAGATGATGACCTGGCTTACTCTGCCGAGGAAATGTCTGGCATCTCTTTTTGCCTCCGGACTCCTGAAGTTTTTGATCAGGGTCTTCTGTTCATGGCAGATGACTGGACTTTCCTCGCCGGTCACCAACTGCTGCTGTCCCAGGTGGTCTACAGCTTCGTTCCCCATGGTACCACTGTGGAAAGGTTCAATTGCAGCGCCATCTTTCTCTCTCCGTGGGCATGACGCAGGTGTTTCCTCAGCTTCAGAAAATTATCCCAAGACAGGGCTTCTAGAACCGACAGGTCATCCGTGAAGATGACATCCGTCGGCAGTCGGTTCTGGAGGCAACTGCTATCATTCCTGGGGCTGCTGACAAACTCTGCTGTGAAGTTGGAGCAGCACTTGCCAGCTGTGAAACCTGATGCGGACTCCAGACCCTTCGTTGGCTGCTATCTACCTGCGTGCGTGTGGATTCAACATTTTTTTTTTTTTTTTCTGGAAAGATCTCATCAGTCATGACCAGTGTCAGCATATCTTCACGCCATTGTCTTTGTTTTCCGCTGACCCACAGCTTAGATGGCAGGGCATCCCGCTGGTCGTGATGAGGTATATACATTGTTGGCAGGACGGGGACCTATACCTGGTCTTGGTGCTGTCTTTCAGTTATCTCCCGTTGACCACAAGCTGGCTTTGATGAGAACAAGTCGATGGTCTCTCTCACCCAACTGATCTTCAACCTCGCTGCTGGTTCGCTTGTGGACGTCTTCAGTGCAGATTGCTAGACCAGAGGTCGTGGTACCGTGCCATTACCTGAATAAAGAAAAAAGTGAGACGTTATGAGCTTGTTGACGAGGAGATGGTTGCCATCTTGTCAGTCCTCAATTTTATTTGCCCCCTTCTGTCTCTATGCTAGCTCTGTGAGTGGCTGTTGATATCGACAAGTATCAGAAAGCTGCAGTCAGAAACATCAAGAGAGGCTAAGCTCATGGGATGTCAACTTAAGTTGTGTTAGTTGATGATTTGAAGTCGTTTAGTTTGACTGTAACTCCAGTATGCTGTGTTTCTTCTGCTGCTCCGGCGGTCTCAAGATTTTTTGATGCTGTTCTGCGCTAGGGTGAGGACCTTACCTTTGGGGCTGTCTGCGGTCAGCTGCGAAACTCTGGAACCCCTTTCAAAGGCTTGGGATCCCAACAAATGAGGTTCTTCGATGCAACAGATACTGAACACCTTTCCATGCAAAAAGCTCTCAAGTGCAGTCTTATTCAGCACACTTTCGGAATTCGTTCGCGTGAACACCATCGATTGCTTCATCACGAAAGGCTGCTTCCTTTGGAATGGTCTTCCTCTCTCCCGGCTGTACTGAGAAAATCCTGACTCCCTTGAAGTTCAGGTAAGACTTTGTTGTGGCTCAAAGCCCAGTGCTGCCGGCTGCCATGACTGTCCCTTCAGGGCGAGCACCATTCGAATCAACAGAGTCTACGAGTGTCATGATGGCGAAGTCACGTGATGCCTTGGACCATTTAGAGGACACTGTGTAATCGACTATCTCCGATTTAAGCCCTCCCTTCATTTTTGTGTTTTTATTTATTTGTGTGTGTGTGTGTGTGTGTGTGTGTGTGTGTGTGTGTGTGTGTGTGTGTGTGTGTGTTCCAGGCATATTCCCTTTGCAGTTACTTCGTAAGCCCTAACACCTACCCTGGGAGCACTAGGAGGATTGTTTTCCGAGGACTCCTGCCCGTTGCCAGGGCTCTGAAAGCAGCCTTTGATTACCCAGATGATTTTGGCATAGACAACTTGAAGCATTTTATAGATATGGCCGAGCCACTTGCTACCCCCACCCCGTGTCGGTGAAGACAATTGCTGTTTGGTCTGCGACTACTGCTGCACTTAACATTCAGTATCAGGAGGCCATTCCACTATCCGCCCTCCAGGGTCGCGCTCTGTGAGGAATAGCCCCCTTCAGGTAAACCCGTAAAGTTTACCACCCCGCCCTGACGGTCAGGAG
>JADBJO010001777.1:208602-211102 GCA_016801955.1 Conus betulinus | reverse complement strand
TGGAAAAGAAGGCCAGTTTGGCCGTTGGTATGAATGACACGTTACACATAGCATGCAGTATGACTGCCTTAATGGTGGGATGAAAACGGTCATACACACAAACTCCACTTCCTTTGTTAGGGTAAATGGGATTAATACTTGCCTGTCCATATAGGGATTGTCCGCAGGAGTATCAGCCTGTGTAGGCGGAAGAAGTATTACGTTTGTATATTTGTATAGGCTTGCATTGCATTGCACTGCAATGCTGTGCCTTTTATTGCAATGTATTGCGATGTATTCTGTATAGCACTTCAGTGTATTGTATTCTATTCCACTGCAATTGCACACCTGAGCAACGTATTCTATTACACAGCCTTGTACTTTCTTATATTGCAGTATATGACGCAGTAATTGATTGTAAGAAATCATTCCGCACTGCACAGATGCGCATAGTATTTCGAGTGTCTTTCCAAGAACAAATCATTCTCACTGACAAATTCCAACAGGCGTACTCTCCAATCGTTCGCGATCTCAACACACTATGGGTCGCAGAACTTCTTCTGGTCTATTTGTAAAGTGATGCAGTATCACATTCATCCAACAAGTGTGCTTCAAAACGGCTGGCGCAGTGCTCACACAGAGGTGCAATTGGAGAGCGGTTCCATACATGACTTTAATAGTCGCCGGGCCTGCTGTGTTGTCTTCCACACTTTTCAACATCTTCCTGAAATATATCATGACTGATCAAGATGACGTGATAGCAATCGGGGAAGAATCATCACCAACCTTCGCTTGGCAGATGATATCGATGGCCTGGCAGTCAGTGGAAAAGAATTCTCCAAGATCGTTACAACCTGGGTGAAACATCCGCTTGTAAGGGCATGAACTTCAGCGGCTAAAAGACCCATTTTTTTTTATCACCAAAAGTGGTAGTAATCCTGTCTTAATTCATTTTTTTTTTCCAATATTTTGACCTTTATTAGTATTCCTTTCAGTAATATAATTATCATCACACTATCTTGGCTCACACATTATCTCCCTTCTAACAGCCTCGTTTTCATTCAACGCCTACCTTGCGCCGAAGAGATCGAAGTTAAGTGACAAACTTGTTCATTTTCATTGTCCTATTTTTTTTTTTTTGTCTTGCCCGAAGAAGACCAAAGAGGTCGAAACGCGTCGTGTTTTGTCTTGTGACTCGTTTGTCCACGCTTTCTCTTGGCGGTTCGCTAACATGTATTTAAGATTTGTTTAAAAGATCCAAGGCAACGTCCAGCCGGCCCACACCCCAACAATCCACACTGGATGCACTTGTCCATGAACAGAAACTAGGACTTGCTTTAACAGTTCATTTACCTGGGATCCATGATTACCGATGAAGTGTCCAAAGCTGAAATCCTCTCAAGGGCAGGAGAAGCTTCCCCATGCTCTGGTACATTCCATCTTCCTGTATGCTTGTGTGTTGCTTCCTGTATGCTTTGTGTTGCTTTGTGTTTGTGACAGGAGCCCTCACAACGAATCTGGAAAAGAAAAATCGAAGCCATGGGAAATCGATCTTATCCGCAGAATACTTACCATTACTTAACACAGAGTCACCTCAGCAATGAACAAGTGCTTCAAACCATCAAGCAGAACATCGGACCCGTATATGAAGATCTGCTGAAGCCAGCTGAAGAACTGAAAAACTACCTCCGTATGGCCTTGCTGAAGCAATCGTCCAGGCAATCCTCTTGAGGGAGGGAGAGACAGAGGGGAGGACAGAAGGAACAGAGGGCTGATAACATTGCAGAAAGGACAGGGTTCCAGAACACTGGCAGGGACCTAGCTATTATTATTATTCTTACTATTACTGTTATTACTATCATGAATACTTATATAGCGCCTATCCTGGGCTAGAGACCAAGCTCTAAGCGCTTTACAACCCACACCCGTTTACACAACGGGCTGCCTACCTGGGTAGTGCCGACTGAAGAGCTGCCAGCTGGCACTTCTTCATTCAGTCGTTTCCAGTGTCATCCAGTCAATATCGTTCACCTCTCAGTTTCCTTACTTCCTTCATTCTTTCCATCTCTCACGCAGGGTGCACGCTATGTGTAACGTTGTCATCCATACCAACGGCCAAACTGGGCCTTCTCTTCCGAAAATTGGTGATAGGATTTTACATGTTTGCAAGATGTTGTGCGTGCGTTCACACACGGAACCTCGGTTTATAGTCTCATTCGAAGGACTGGCTGTGGTGCACGTCCGTCAGAAGTGGAGAAACCTGGTGAACTGTTCTTCAGAGTGGGGTGCCTCGTTGACTCGCCATGAAGTGAAGGGAAGGGAGATGAAGATGAAGTATAATACACTTGATTCTGTAACACGCTGTACCACATCGCACTATGTTGTGCTGTTCAATAAATTGCGTTGTATTGCTACATGTTGCGTTGCAATATATTGTATAGCATCACGTGGTGTTGTGTTGCGGTGTACTGTTTTGTACTGAAGGGAATGGTATGGTAATACATTGTATTGTTTTACTCTA
>JADBJO010001777.1:186102-191102 GCA_016801955.1 Conus betulinus | reverse complement strand
ACACACACACACACACACACACACACACACACAGGGACACACTGTCGCATACATAAAACACTTTACACTATATAACACGGTGAACAGTTCATTCGTACACGAACAAAGTGTGCAAGTGGTATATGGCAAATACAAATTGACATTTCTTCAAGACTGACACAGCCTTTCGATCTGGAAAATTGGACAATAACTGCATTCTATTTTTGGCTCAACTTTCGCTTTCTCTCTTACCTTGTTCGAACTTGGAGACATCTGTATGGGTGGTTGTGGTACTAGGTCTGTTTCCACTCAACGATATCACAGTTGTTCTCTCTCCCCCTCTCTCTCTCTCTCTCTCTCTCTCTCTCTCTCTCTCTCCTCTCTGACGTCTCTGTACTGTACTTGTGTTTCTATTCTGTCAGTATCGTTTCTCTGTTACATCGGTTTCTTTGTGTGTTTCTCACAGCGACATCTCCATGTCTGCTCTCTCTGTCTGTCAGCTGTCTTGTTTGTTTGAGGTGCCATCTCTGTGATCTTTCTGTGACGTCTCTCTCTCTCTCTCTCTCTTCTCCCTCTCTCTCTCTCTACATCTCTCTCTCTCTCTCTCTCTCTCTGTCTCTGTGAAGTTTCTTTCTGTGAACTCTCTCTGTGAACTCTCTTTGAATTCTCTCACTGAGTACTCTTTCTGTGAACTCTCTGTGAATTCTCTCTGTCTCTCTGTGAACTCTCTCTGCGAACTCTCTCTGTGAACTCTCTGTGAACTCTCTCTCTCTCTGGGAACTCTCTCTCTCTCTCTCTCTCTCTCTCTCTCTCTGTGAACCCTCTGTCTCTGTGAACCCTCTCTCTCCATGTGAATATCTCTGTGAACTCTCTTTCTCTGTGAAACCTCTCTCTCTCTCTCTGTGAACTGTCTCTGTGAACTCTCTCTCTCTCTCTCTCTCTGGTGAACTCTCTGTGAACTCTCTCTCTTTGAACTCTGTCTCTCTGTGAACTCTGTCTCTGTGTGAACCCTCTGTGAACTCTCTGTGTTAACTCTCTCTGTGTGACCCCCACTCTCTGTGAACTCTCTCTCTGTGAACTCTGTCTCTGTAAACTCTCTCTCTCTCTCTTTCTCTCTCTCTCTCTGTGAACTCTCTATGAACTCCCTGTCTCTGTCTCTGCGAACTCTCTCTGTGAACTCTCCCTTTCTCTCTGAACTATTTCTCTCTATGTAACTCTCTCTCTCTGTGAACTTTCTCTGTGAACTCTGTGAATTTTCTGTGAACTCTCTCTCTCTGTGAACTCTCTCAGTGAACTCTATGTGAACTCTCTGTGAACTTTCTCTCTCTCTCTCTCTCTCTCTCTCCTCTCTGAGAACTCTCTCTCTCGGGATGTGGTATGTGAACTCTATGTGAATTTTTCTCTCTCTCTCTCTCTCTCTCTCTCTCTCTCTCTCTCTCTCTCTCTGTGAACTAACTCTCTCTCTCTCTCTCTCTCTCTCTCTCTCTCTCTCTCTGTGGAGTATCTAAACCTTTGAGTCAGTGACATCTCCGTACCTGCCTGTTCTGTCTGTAACATCTATCTGCCTGTTTTTCGATGCGACATCTTTATTTCCTGTCTGTGCTATTGTAACATGCTGCAGCAACTCTGTACTGTTTCTGTATGCAGCGTCTTTATCCTTGTCTGCACGTTCCCTGTGACGTCTGAAAACTCGATTCTCTCAAACCGTCTTTATATTAACCCTGTCGACACGTCTGTCTGTAACCTCTCTGTGCCAGTTTCTGTATATGACGTCATTATCCCTGCCTGCGCGTGTCTCTGTGATCTCATTACCCACATGCCCGTTTTGATATTAGACATGTGTATCCCGGTTTGCGTGTGTCTCCGTGATGCCAATATGTCTTAAAAAAAAAAAAAGAAAAAAAAAAAAGAAAAATCTGTATGCCTGTGTGCCTTCCTCTGTATTGTGTCAGCATGTCTGTTTGTTTGACGTGTGTGGGTGCCTTATGCTACCAGCTGACCGTAAACTCACAGCCAATGCAAGCACATTCCCATGTGGGAGTGGTGTATTCATTCTTTTCCGCAGCCGGGCGCGTGGCACGTGTTGTCCATCACACCAGCTCGCCTTCGGCAAAATTGTCTGTGTCTGTCTGTCTGTCTGTCTCTGTCTGTCTCTCTCGCTCGGTCGGTCTGTCTGTTTGTCTGTCTGTCTCTTTCTGTTATCTGTTCGTCATCTGGAAAACGGTAGCTCTTCCTCCTACTCCACTCACTGAACTCATTCTATCTGTCTGTCTGTCTCTGTATCTGTCTGTCTGTCTGTCTGTCTCTCAGTGGCCTATTTTGGTATTATTTTTTCCTCCACGCCAATCCCACCATCCTGTTAGTCGCCGTCTGAAACATTGTACGCTGCAGTTCCTCTTTGTGACTCTGCCTTTCTGGCTCTCGGTCGATCGCGGTCGGCTCGATGTTCCCTCGTATCAACAGGTCCCATGCTCAATACACCCTCTACTCAATACTCCCCCTCCCTGATGCTCCCCCCTGTCCGATACTCCCCTTCCCCTTGCCCGATACCGTCACTGACCGAAACTCCTCTCCCCTCCCCCCGATACTTCCCTATCCAATACTCCCCCTGCCTGATACTACCCCTGCCCGATACCTCCCTCTGCCCGATACCTCCCCCTGCCCGATACTCCCCTTGCCCGATACCTCCCCCTTCCCCATACTCCCCCTGCCCGATACTCCCCCTGCCCGATACTCCCCCTGCCCGATACTCCCCCTGCCCGATACTCCCCCTGATCGATACTCCCCTGACCGATACCTCCCCCTGCCCGATACTCCCCTTGCCCGATACTCCCCCTGCCCGATACTCCCCCTGCGCGATACCTCCCCCTGCCCGATACTCCCCCTGACCGATACCTCCCCCTGCCCGATACTCCCCCTGACCGATACCTCCCCTGCCTGATACTCTCCCTGACCGATACTTCCCCTGCCCGATACTCCCCCTGACCGATACCTCCCCCTGCCCCATACTCCCCTGCCCCATACTCTCCCTGCTCAACACTCCCCCTGCCCAACACTACCCCTGCCCGATACTCTCCCTGCCTGATACCTCCCCCTGCCCGATATTCCCTCTGCCCACTATTCCCCCTGCCCAATACTCCCCCTGCCCGATACTCGCCCTGCCTGATAATCCCTGCCCGATACTCTCCCTGCCCAACATCCCTGGCCCGATACTCCCCCTGCCCGATGCCCTCCTGCTCAATACTCCCCCTGCCCGATTCTCTCCTCTGACCCATACTCCCCCTGCCCGATACTCCCCCTGCCCGATACTCCCCCTGCCCGATACTCCCCCTGCCAGATACTCTCCCTGCCCGATGCCCTCCTGCTCAATAATCCCCCTGCCCGATTCTCTCATCTGACCCATACTCCCCCTGCCCGATACTCACCCTGCTTGCCTGTGGCATGTGTGTCTGTGTGTATGTGTGTGCATGCGGGCATGGTCTTTAGCTGTAGCATTGAACAAATTTCCGTTCGCTTCCCCTTCCCCAGAACAAGAGCTTCCTTCTATATTGAGTATCGCGCAAGGGGAATATGAGCAAGGGGAATCGTGAGCTGGGGGAATATTTGGACAGGAGACAGGGGAACTATTGAGGAGGGGGAGTATCTGGCAGCGATAAAAGTAAGCACAAAGCACAGGCCTAGCTATGCACTCATGACACTGGACCAGTTGACATTGTTACAAAAACCAGACGCCCCACACAATACTACAACCTCGATCGAGTGTCTGGCAGCAAAGGCGGGTTGGGGTGGTGGGGTTGGGGGGGGGTGCGGGTGGGGATGGGGGGGGGGGGGGGGGCAAAAACACATCATGACCATCATCATCATCATCGTCGTCGTCGAGAACGACGACGACGACGATGACAATGACGAAACGGAACGCTAGTGGTGTTTGGTGGCTGGGGGTTGACTGGCTCGGAAGACGGGAGAGACTAACTGGTTTACATTGTCGGGACCTCCGGGTGCCAGTGTTTCTGTCTTGCTTAAGCGGGGTCGCCAAGCGAGACTGACACGGGCCAGTGCTGGGGGGGGGGGGGGGGGGGGGGGGGATGCTGCTCTTTCTCCCGTCCCGACAAGATCGCTTGATTCCTTTCAACGGCAGCCCGACTAATTCAGTTAGCCGGCGCACGGGATGATCAAACTTGGGCATTGGCCTGTCACTTCTTGCCACCAGTGACACAACAGCTAAACTCTCGCAGCTCTTTAGCACCCCCCCAACCCCCCTCCCCCCCTCCCCCTCCACCACCCCACTCCACCAGGGCTCCGTTCGTTGGCCGTCCGTTGCCCCTTCCCTCCTTCCCTTCCTAGCTTCAACCCCGCGCTCGAGAGTTAAAAGGGGAGGGCGGGGCTTAGACCGCTCCAAGGCTGCCGTCAATCACCGCGCGAGGAGGCGTGGCTTGAGCCTCCCTGCGGGAACTAATCGATAAACTAGTTGTACATTGGCCCGGTGCTGCCCCGCGCGGAAAGGCAGGCATTTCACGCCTGCCGACTGTTTGTAGTGACGGAAACCAGCGATTGGCGATCCCTTCTGTACACACTCACGCGCGCACGCACCGGCCGACACACACGCACAGGGAGACTCGCGCGGGCGCCCCACGCACGCACACATCCCGTACACGCCCCCGCCCCGTGGTACCAGAGTTGGCCTCTGGGACGTTTTCAATATTTATGAGAGCGCGCGGGATAGGAAATATGAAAACACAGTGCTGATATCGGCTCCGGCGGCGAAACAGATCGACTTCAGTCCACGGCGGGCGACACGAGTTTAGCACCCCGAGTTCAGCGCCGCCACTGGAACAATCCTCTCTCTCTCTCGCGCGCGCGATTCCAGAGCTTTTGCGAAGCAGCGGGGTTTTTTTTTTTTTTCCCTTCTTTTTGGTTTCAGCCACCCGCACTTCTTCCTTTTTTTTTTTTTTTTTTTTTCAAACTGCAGTGCACTAACGCTGCCCGATTCTTTCCTAGTGCTAAGCTTTTGCGGCGTGTCA
>JADBJO010001777.1:163602-166102 GCA_016801955.1 Conus betulinus | reverse complement strand
AAGACCGCTCGTTCACTTCAGTGCGTTTTCATTGGGTGATTATTGGCGGAGTTGTGATGGTTTTCCAAGCAGGTTTATTTCCTCCCTGATAGGGCATTTCTTCCTTGATCGGACATGGGTAGTTTGCAAGGTACCGCAAGAGGAAATGGCTATCGGCAACACGGGGTTGTTCCGCCTCCAGGTACACTTTCCTTCAAACCGCGGCGCTGCTTTGAGGTAAGCTTGTCTGGTCTCGCGACAGCCGCGCGCCGTTCCGCGTCTAACGGGGGGGGGTAAAGGCATGTCGTGGAAGGTCATGTCGGCGCAGTAAGCGCGAGGCTTTGCACATCACAAGGTAGCGACAGAGTTGTAAAACTCCCCGGGCCAGTGAAACGAATCCCCCCGCCTCCTATAAACTTATGGATTCGCTCTCTTCGAACGGATGATTGATGTCGTCTGTTCAAAGGGAATGTTATGATCGGGTGGCGCTACAATGGTCAGCCATGATCTTATCATACACTTGTCACCACTGAGGCGTTTGGGCCACACCCTGTCGCCACAGAGGCATTTAGGCTACATCCTGTCACCACAGAGGCATTCAGGCTACATCCTGTCACCATAGAGGCATTCAGGCTACATCCTGTCACCACAGAGACATTCAGGCTACATCCTGTCACCACAGAGAAATTCAGGCTACATCCTGTCACCACAGAGATATTCAGGCTACATCCTGTCACCACAGAGATATTCAGGCTACATCCTGTCACCACAGAGATATTAGGCTACATCCTGTCACCACAGAGATATTCAGGTTACATCCTGTCACCACAGAGGCATTCAGGCTACATCCTGTCACCACAGAGGCATTCAGGCTACATCCTGTCACCACAGAGATATTCAGGTTACATCCTCTCACCACAGATATTCAGGCTACATCCTGTCACCACAGAAAAATTCAGGCTACATCCTGTCACCACAGAGATATTCAGGCTACATCCTGTCACCACAGAGATATTCAGGTTACATCCTGTCTCCACAGACATAGGCTACATCCTGTCACCACAGAGATATTCATTCTACATCCTGTGACCACAGAGGCATACAGGCTACATCATGTCACCACAGAGTCATTCAGGCTACATCCTGTCATCACAGAGGCATTCAGGCTACATCCTGTCACCACAGAGGCATGTAGGCTACATCCTGTCACCACAGAGGCATTTAGGCTACATCCTGTCACACAGAGGCATTCGGGCTACATTCTGTCACCACAGAGATATCAGGCTACATCCTGTCACCACAGAGTCATTCAGGCTACATCCTGTCACCACAGAGTCATTCAGGCTACATCCTG
The DNA here is from genome assembly GCA_016801955.1 of Conus betulinus. NCBI lineage: Eukaryota > Metazoa > Mollusca > Gastropoda > Neogastropoda > Conidae > Conus > Conus betulinus. The sequence continues at coordinate 164,769 of JADBJO010001777.1, read as the reverse complement.
TCACCACAGAGATATTCAGGCTACATCCTGTCACCACAGAGGCATTTAAGCAACATCCTGTCACCACAGAGGCATTTAAGCAACATTCTGTCACCACAGAGGCATTTATGCTACACCCTGTCACCACAGAGGCATATAGACTACATCTTGTCACCACAGAAGCAATTGGGCAACATTGCATCACCACGGGGGGTATTCGGGCTACATATCATATCGCTGCAGGAGCATTAGGGCAATAAATGGCGTCACCACATTAGTATTGGGCTACCCTGTACGACACCGCGCCCGTGGCTTTCTACCCCTATGGAGGGTGAGACTGAATCGGGTGGCTTTCCTTTGGGTTTGGTTTCGTTCGGGTTGTTGTGGTTGGATTCGGTTTAAAGACGATCATGATCTTAGCATCATGTTGTTTGGGATGAGTCGGTGGGTCAGGGTTTTTTTTTTTTTTTTTTTTTTTTTTTTTGGTACATGGTGTTTGTAGTTTTGGGATCGATGGGTCGAAGTTACGCACCAGGCTGATGTTAATCATTTTTGTCGTCGTCGTCGTCATCATCATCATCATCATCATCATCATCATTATGTGACTATATTAGTATTGGGCTCCACATGGTTTCACCTCAGAGGTAGTTGGGCTATACTTCGGGTCACCGTAAAAACATTTGGGTCATGCACTGGGTCACCACAGAGGTATAAGGCTGTCTAATGTTTCTACACAGGCATGTGGGTTACATCATATGGCTACATAACATCTCGTCACTACAGAAACATTTAGGCTATACATCGTATCATCACAGAGCCATTTGGTTCAAACGTCGTGTCACCAGATGTATTTGGACCACACCTTGTGCTACCAGAAGCATTTGAACCATACATTACGTCACCAGGGGCATTTGGGCGATACATCTTATCACCATAAAGGCAGCTGTGCCATATATTGTGCCCCCTTCCCCAAGACATCGCATCACCGTAAAGGCGTTTTTGGGTCATCCATCGTATTCTCTGCTGAGATATTTTGGGATAATCTTATCACCATAAAGGCATTTTAGCGATACATCATGTTCCCACTGACAAATTTGTGCTATTACACATCGTATTACCATAAATGACATTAAGGCAATACATCGCACCCCCAGTACAACATTAAGGCCATACTTCGTATCCCCACCG
>JADBJO010001777.1:151102-158602 GCA_016801955.1 Conus betulinus | reverse complement strand
TCTCTCTCTCTCTCTCACACACACACACACACACACACACACACACACACACACACACACACACACGCACACATCCACAACAAGAGAAGGTGGGCTGCATACATGGAAGCTTATCAGACTGATGTCTATTGACCATTGAACGCTTGATTCGTCGTCGTTGTTGTTGTTGCTTTGTTTCTTTGCGTGTCTTGTTTTTTGAAGTTAAAAAAAAAAAAAAAGAAAAAGAAAAAGAAAGAAAAAGCCACCTACCCCCCAATGAAGACACCCGCCCCAGCCACACCCTTCCGTGGCCCGGGCCCAAGAACTAGAAAGCTCAAACCCTCCGCACCCTCCCCCCCCCCTCCCTCCCTACTCCTGGTGCTCCGTCCACAACCCACCACCCTCCTCCATAAATCCCTCCCCCCCTCTCTCACACACACGCCTCCTCTCTCCACCCCCCCCCCTACCACCACCACCCCCCCTCGCACCCCCCCACCCCACCCACCCACCCCTTAAAACCTCCCCTCCAAAGGATAGAAAGAGAAGAAAAAAGTCAACGAAGAAACCGTAACTGGGAGATGGAGAGGGGGTGGGGGGGGGGGGGGGGTGTGTGGGTTCTTCGTCCTCAAGCGTTGTTGATCCGGTTCTTTGAGGAGAGTTCCTTGAGCTTCAGTTAGACGAGAGGGGAAGATGGAGGGGTGTGTGTGTGTGTGTGTGTGTGGGGGGGGGGGGGGGGGGGGGGGAGGAGGAGAGAGCAGGGAGAAGAAGGTGAGGGGGAGGAGGGAAGGGGAAAACATAGTGGGGGTGGAGGTGGGGTAGTGTGTGTGTGTATGGGGGGGGGGGGGGGGGGGTAGGGTGGTGGCGGTGGGTGGGGGGGGGGGGGGGGGTTGGGTGGGTTGGGTGGGTTGAAGCGTCTTTTCGGAAGCAGTGCCGGGGTCCCCTGGCCATGTCTGGGGAGCGGCGGAGTGACAGTGGGCAGGCGGAGCTTCTCTCACGCCTTGTTAGCGAGGCTGATAAACGCCGCGCAGGGCATCAAAGGCTAATCTTCGTGCTTCGTCTCCTCGTTCTGGTTCTCGCCCTCCTCCCCCCCCCCCCCCCCCCCCCCCCCTCACTCACCCACCTCCCCACTCCCGTCTCCTCCTCCTCCTAGTCCTCCTCTCCCCCTCCCAAACCTCCCCTCCCCACCATACACGCCCCCTTCTTCCCCTTCTCTGTCTCTCCCCCCCTCCCCCCCCCCTTCCCCCTTCGCACTGTCTCCTCTCCTCCACCCCTCACCTTCCCCCACCCCCCCCACCCCTTCTCTTCTTGCTTGTTCCCTCCACTTCTTTTCCTCTGTCGTTTCGCTCCAGATCAGCTTGTTGCTGGTGAGACTGGCTGTGTCATTAAGTTGTTGTTGTTGTTGTTGTTGTTATTGCTGTTGTTGTTGTTGTGTTGTTGTGATGGTAGCAGTAGTGTTTGGATTTTTGTTGTTGTTGAAGTCTTCTTTTTATTTTCTTTTAGAGAAATCGTAAAGAGGTTTTAGGTTTCTCTTAAAAATGTGCCCCCTCCCCCCCAGAAAACAACGGAAAAAAACCGGCATACATGTGTGTGTGTGTGTGTGTGTGTGTGTGTGTGTGTGTGTGTGTGTGTGTGTGTTGTTCTGCTGTTTCTGCATCCCTCCCCACATCAGCCTTCCACCATCAGTACTCTCTCTCTCTCTCTGTAAGCTCCAACGGTCTGCAAGCGCATCGCCCATCGCCTCAACCCACCAATCACAACAGATCAACTGTTGCCTCCTCAAGTACTCGAAACCGGTCCGTCAGTCCCTTTCCTGTCTTTCCTTCCACACCCCCCCCCCCCCACCCCCCCACTCCTTCCTTGCGCCCTTCCCCCCCCCCCCCCCCCCCCCCCCCCCCCCCCCATCCCTTTCCTGCACCGCTTTAAGCTGTCGCCCTGCACATAGCCAGCCAGACGTAATCAAAGACACGGAGATAACCAAGCAAGAATATGAACACTTCACAAGCGGCGCTATCAAGGCCAGGCGAGAAGCTATCAAGAAGAGAAAGGACCACGTCCCTCCTCCCCAACCCCCTCCCCTCCCGTACACCTCCCCTCTTTCGCTCCGCATCATCCCTCCTCCCCCCTTTTTTTTTCTTTCCTTCAATCCCGAAGATCCCTCTAATTGGTCACAGATGATCTTGGTCACTAGCTGTGTCTTATTATCACAAAGACACCACCAGGGGGCGTTGCTGCACGTGCCGTTAGTGTCCGGACTCTGGCTCTGGAATCAAAGAGAGTGGAGGAGGGGGTGGGGGACGCGTGGAAGGAAAGAGTCGGGGGGGACTCATGAGGATGGGGTTGTGGTGGTGGTGGTGGTGGTGGTGTGTGTGGTGTGTGGGGGGGGGGGGGGGGGGGGGGGGGGGGGGGGGGGAGGGGGTGTTGGAGGGAAGGGGGAGTACTGTGATGGATTAGCAGGATAGATTGCTTGGATTAGGTCAGGGGAAACTCTTCACGCGAACATTACGTGTATGCGGTCGCGTTGTGGCACGTGCGTGCTTGCTTGCTTGTTTGTTTGTTTGCTTGCATGCGCGCGAATTCACACACACACACACACACACACACACACACACACACACACACACACACACCATCCACACACAAAATACCATCCACCCACCCCTCGGCTGATCCCAACGCATCCCGAACCGTCTTCCCTGCCAATGCATGCATTTGCCCTTCGTTGAATCAAAACACTTAATTATGTTCTTTGATTTCATTAACAACAACAACAACAACAACAACAAAAAAGTAAGAAAACCCAACTTGCGTAGCATTATCCACACTTTTTAGACAAGACTCAAAAACCCAGATCGGAGGCCAGACAGAAGCACCGCGCAGTCATCCTTTGACAGGTGAAAAAAAAGGGTCTCCATTGCTTCCACTCTAAACAACACAACACAAAACAAGGAAAATCAAAGAAAGAAAGAAAGAAACAAATCACACACACACACAGAAAGAAACAAACGAACCAACGAACGAACAAACAAGCACACGAACAAAGTAGTCCCTCTCGCCTCTCGCTTCATCCTTTTCGTGCGGTCATTATTATTATTATTATTGTTTTTTTTTTTGTCTTGTGGACGTCACGCCTCACTTGACGAAAGTGTGCGTGCCGCAACAACCAAGAGACCAACGCAAGCACTACGCAGGCTTACTAGCAAAGGAACCAGGAGGCGTAACTGGGTACAAGTCCCGTCTCCTTGGAGTCGCCTCTCCCCATGGCAAAGAAGGAACAATCAGGGCTGCCATCGGCATAGGCCTGCATTGCTTATCGCTGTGGTGTCGCCGGCGTATCAGAGAAGGCCGATGATCAAGACCGCGGCCACTGGCTTTCATCCGCTCACATCTGAGAGTGGATCGAAAAGGTTACAGGGCAAGAAAGGTAGAGGGAGCGATGGGGAATGTGGGGGGAGGGGTGGGGGTGGGGGGTTGGAAAGGGACTACTACTAAGGCGGCGTTGCCTTTGGTGCCAGACAAACGAGAGTTCCAGGCAAGTTGTTTGTCGTCGTTTGCACGGTGGTAGGTTAAACACGTGAGCGCGCGCATGCGCATGCGCACACACATACGCACGCATGCACGCACACACATACACATTCATACACACACACACACACTCATACACACACGCACACACACACATACACACACACACACACACACATGCAGACAGACACACGCGCGCGTGCACACACAACCCACACATACACCCCCCCCCCCACACCCCCCCCCACACACACAGAGGGGAAAATGAGGGGTACAAGAGGGACAGCAAGACCTTCTGACATAAAAAAGTTCATATTTTTCTTTTGCCTATAGAACTGTTCCAGAATCATGCGGACATCCCCATTCAATCCCTTTCTTTTCTGTCGTTCTCCTTTCAGATGTGGGCGAATACGTGGACGTGGACGGCCTCAGCACCGCCTCCACCAAGTGCCCCCGCTCCAAACCCCTCCTGGCAGGCTCCGATAGCGTCTCCCCGACCCCCAGCATCGCAGAAGACGCCCCGAAGCCGGCTCTCTCCCCAGCCGTCCCGGGACTCCGATTCAGCTACCCCGGGGCTCTGGACAGCCACGGCCACAGTCACCACCACGGCCAGACCGACTGGACGGGGACCAGCAGAAGCCCAAGATCTGGTCCGTCACAGACTTCCTCCACCCAGGCGCAGCCCCCAGCAAGAACCCGGTCTCTGCAGAGCCCAGCAGCTGCAAAGAGACGGGCATGAAAATGGACACCATGCGCTGTGTGCCCACCTCCGCCGAAGCCGCCGCCGCCGCGGCCGCCGCCGCCTCGGCCGCCACCGGTCGACCTCACCGGAAGGACGGTCGGAAACGTCACTTCCGCCGCAGCGGCGCCACGCGCACGCGGTGGCGCTGTCGGCGCGTGGCTCTGCCGGGTTCTTTTCCTCCCATGACGTCGTTCCCCGGCACAGGACGAGTCCAGAACGCGTTGGCGAGCTACGCGGCGCATTGTTTTTTTTTTGTCTTTGTGGACGTCACGCCTCACTTGACGAAAGTGTGCGTGCCGCAACAACCAAGAGACCAACGCAAGCACTACGCAGGCTTACTAGCAAAGGAACAGGAGGCGTAACTGGAAAGTACAAGTCCCGTCTCCTTGGAGTCGGCAAAAGAAGGTCAGGCTGCCATCGGCATAGGCCTGCATTGCTTATCGCTGTGGTGTCGCCGGCGTATCAGAGAAGGCCGATGATCAAGACCGCGGCCACTGGCTTTGATCCGCTAAGAGTGGATCGAAAAGGTTACAGGGCAAGAAAGGTAGAGGGAGCGATGGGGAATGTGGGGGGAGGGGTGGGGGTGGGGGTTGGAAAAGGGACTTACTACTAAGGCGGCGTTGCCTTTGGTGCCAGACAAACGAGAGTTCCAGGCAAGCTGTTTGTCGTCGTTTGCACGGTGGTAGGTTAAACACGCGAGCGCGCGCATGCGCATGCGCACACACATACGCACGCATGCACGCACACACATACACATTCATACACACACACACACACACTCATACACACACGCACACACACCACACACACACCACACACACACAGACAGACAGACACGCGCGCGTGCACACACAACCCACACATACACCCCCCCCACACCCACACCCCCCCACACACACACAGAGGGGAAAATGAGGGGTACAAGAGGGACAGCAAGACCTTCTGACATAAAAAAGTTCCATACTTTTCTTTTGCCCATAGAACTGTTCCAGAATCATGCGGACATCCCCATTCAATCCCTTTCTTTTCTGTCGTTCTCCTTCAGATGTGGGCGAATACGTGGACGTGGACGGCCTCAGCACCGCCTCCACCAAGTGCCCCCGCTCCAAACCCCTCCTGGCAGGCTCCGATAGCGTCTCCCCGACCCCCAGCATCGCAGAAGACGCCCGAAGCCGGCTCTCTCCCCAGCCGTCCCGGGGACTCCGATTCCAGCTACCCGGGGGCTCTGGACAGCCACGGCCACAGTCACCACCACGGCCAGACCGACCTGGACGGGGACCAGCAGAAGCCCAAGATCTGGTCCGTCACAGACAGACTCCTCCACCCAGGCGCAGCCCCCAGCAAGAACCCGGTCTCTGCAGAGCCCAGCAGCTGCAAAGAGACGGGCATGAAAATGGACACCATGCGCTGTGTGCCCACCTCCGCCGCCGAAGCCGCCGCCGCCGCGCGGCCGCCGCCGCCTCGGCCGCCACCGCGGTCGACCTCACCGGAAGGACGGTCGGAAACGTCACCTCCGCCGCAGCGGCGCACGCGCACGCGGTGGCGCGCTGTCGGCGCGTGGCTCTGCCGGGTTCTTTCCTCCCATGACGTCGTTGTCCCCGGCACAGCAGCTGACGAGTTACCAGAAACGCGTTGGCGAGCTACGCGGCGCATTCGTCGTACGGTCCGTATGGGGGTCTGGGGTCGATGGAGATGAACAAGCTGGTGATGAAGCCCACGGCCACGAGGTTCGGGCCTTATGTGAACTCCAAACCTATGGGCGTGGTAGACACCGGGTTCCCCCCTGCCAGGGACTTCAGTGTGTTGAGAGAAGGAGTGAACGGCTGTTGCCCACACTTTTTTTTTTTTGTGTGGAATTTCTCTTCAAATCGACCACAAACACACACACAAAAAAAAACCTGCCTGATGTGACAGCCCAGCCAGCCAGTCGTCAACAAACTGAAAATGCCGACAACTTGTGAGCAAGATGGAAGGAAGAAAGAAAGAAAGAAAGAAAGAAAGAAAAAAAAGAAATTGCGCACAGTTTGAGACTTTGTTGGCAGGAAACTGAAAACGTGCGTAGCTTGCAACGTATGTGCAGAAGTTGAAAATACGCACGAGAAAAAACAACAACAACAACAAAAAAAAAAAACAACCCTGAAATGAAAATATGCACTGCACGGTTAGCAGATTCTCTCTCTCTCTCTCTCTCTCTCTCTCTCTCTCTCTCTCTCTCTCTCTCTCTCTCTCTCTCTCTCTGTCTGTCAGTCTGTCTGTCTATCTGTCTGTCTGTCTGTCTGTCTCTCTCTCTCTCTCTCTCTCTCTCGCTCAATCCACACAGGCACACAGACACACACACAGACAGACACAGACAGACACACACACACACACACACGCGCGCGCGCGACGTGACAGCAGCTTTCAAATATAATGGCAAATAACGTGCGATAATATGACTGCAGTTTGCAAGCGAAACTTACCTTGGATGGGCATCAACGGGACAGCAACTTGCGAGCAAAAAGCTCGAAGTCATCCAGCCATACTCTAAATACACCTGATATGACTACAGCTTACGCGAAACGAGACAGCGCTCCTGCAGATTACGAGTAACACTAAACTGGGGGGGGTGGGTGGGGGATGCGGGAGGCCTGACTGCAAGTTCACTGTTGCGAAATTTCATATCTAAACAACCTTGACGTGGTAAATAAGCTGCTCTCAGTCCGAACAAACCTATGCGAAAAGTGGCGAGAGGGTTAATTAAAATACCAGGAGAGACCAACGATCTTCGACAGCGAGAGCACAAAGCTGCTGTTTACTACTACTGGCTGTCCTCGGTCTGAAACGGTTAAGCTGACAAAGACGAATGGAAGTTTCTTATTCAGTCACGAAACAAACTGGTTACTTAAAAAAACATTTTTGGATGAAATTCAGCTTATTCTTTTTATTCTTTTGTTTTTTTTTGGACAAACTTCCTGTTCATTGCCTTCCCATAAGTCTTCAGATTCTTCTTCCTGTTCAGGGATTCCTCCTTCTTCGCTTACTTCCCGCCCCCCCCCCCCCCCCCCCCCCCCCCCCCTTCTACACTCCCACGTCTTTTCCGCTTCGTATTGAATGCAGTACTTACAAATACATATTTTATATTACACTGCATATACTAGCAATCTGATAGGCTACCTACCCCCTGCTTCCTCCACACACTCCCCCATTTCCCTCATGCTTTAGAATAAAAAAAGGTTTTGTTTTTTTTTCTTTCCATTTGTGTGCTACGTTATTATTAT
>JADBJO010001777.1:136102-146102 GCA_016801955.1 Conus betulinus | reverse complement strand
ACTGAATGCCTTAACTTGATCATCTGCGTCCCACAAAACCTCTGGTTTTCATATGGCAATAAAATATGTTCTCGTTCTTGTTCACCCAAACACACACACACACACACACACACACACACACACACACACACACACACACACACACACACACACACACACACACACGCACGCACGCACGCACGCACGCACGCACGCACGCACGCACGCACGCACACACACACAGAATACAAAAAAAAAAAAAAGATGAAGAAGAAAAAGGTGGAAACAAACTAATAAATGACAGCTGGCTGTCTGACCGACAAAATCATCAGCATCCAGAAGGAAGTACTGGCCAACACCGACAGCAGTGGAAGCCAAGTTGTACGGCACCCTGGAGGAGCTGCGGTGGACGGCAGCCTTCATCGAGGACACCGGGCTGCTCATCTAACGGGAAGCGAACGAGGAAGAAGAGAGATATTAAAACTACCAATATTTTTTTTTTACACAGCTTATGGCATCATGTAATTATAACTACCGATTATTATTATTTTGTTCTACGCAATTCATGGCAGGTGAAAAAAAAAATTGTCTTCGTACGTCCACAATGGCATCACTCCCCCAACACTCACTCCGCCTCCCCAGTCCACACGGCCACACCTAGTTTCGTCCGATCATAGCCAGAACATCGCAACACCACAGGCAAAAATCACCATGAAGTCGTCAAGAGGCACCTCTTCAGAGGAGACACTGCACTGCTGGTGAAATTTAGTGATGCTCCTGATTCAGCTCTCAACGACGCACGACACTTCCTACAAAGCATCATACTGACCAAAAAAAAAAAACAACCCCAAAAAACCAAACAACAACAACAACAAAAAAAAACCTGAGAACACCGTAGAATTATGGACTGTGGTATGATCTCCATTCGATGCCAAAGGAGCATGGACACAGTCAGCCGTGTCTCCACCCTGATGAGTCCGATCCAGCGGACGAACGGCCTGGGAGCAGGCAATACGAAGACATCTGTCTTCAAGAGGGGTTACAATCGTTCCCATATGCTGCTAGTGAAGAGTTTAGCATTTATAACATATTTCCCTAATTTTAGGTTCTCCTTTTCTTCTCTCTCTCTCCCTCCCCCCCCCCCCCTTTTCCATTATCTTTGCCAAGTCATTAATGCAATGATGGAAGAATGATTAGCCTGCGCTTGTTTTCTCCCCACTGTTAAATTGTTAAAAAAAACCAAAACAAACCAATAACTGTTCAGTCGTGGAAACAAGGTGAGTAAGCGATTTTCCACAGGAATTCCATGTGGGACATGGAGAGGAAATCGACACTGATGCCACCAAGAGAGCCGGGCATGAGGACCGGGCTGACGCCGGGGGTAGAGGAGGGGGTGGGGGAGGGGCAGGTTTTGGTAAGGTGGGTTGGGGGGGGGGGGGGGAGGGATGGATGTCGCCTGGTACTTTGTGCACCCTCAACGAAAACGCTAGGTCATTGAAGAGACACGTCACAGGGCGAGAGGATTGCAGTGGATCGCTCGCACGACGTAGACAGCCACATAGCGTCTTCAGAAACTTTCCTTCTTTTTTTTTTTTCAGGGGGAAATAAAGATTGTTATGCTAAGGAGGTTACTATGGATGAAATGGAACTTCTTGTCTCCCCTCACCCCCACCTCCACCTCCCCACCCCCAATTTCCTCCCATCCCCTTCCCTTCTATGTAACTTGACGGCACTGTATGACAAACAAGGTTATGGAGATCTCAGAAACTAACCAAAGCTTTATAGACCAGGGCCTGCACTTGCAACAAGAAGAAGAAGAAGAAGAAGAAGAAGGAGAAAGAAGAAGAAGAAGAAGAAGAAGAAGAAGAAGGAAGAAGAAGAAGGAGGAGGAGGAGGAGGGGGAGAAGAGAGAAGAAGAAGTCGAAGAAGAAGAAGAAGAAGAAGAAGAAGAAGAAGAAGTACCAAATAAAAACAACACCACCAACACCAGCTTGTGCCACTAATCTGGTTGTTTCCTTAACATTCGTATTGCATGCATTGTATTCGCAAACAAAATTATATAATCGTTCTAGATATTTTCCCACAAAGTCCATTTCAAAGTCTGGTTTGCGCAGATTCATCTAAAGATACACGATTATATGTAGCATACGGCAACTGCGAAGACGAAATGCAGCTGCCTAAGCGGGGTATTTGAGAAGAGGAGGCGCAGAGAGACGGGAGGGGGAAGGTGGGTGAGAACGGGATCGGTGGTGGAGGTGGGTCATAGGAGATATTGAGAAGAGACGAAGGGGAGGTGGAGGGAGGGGGAAAGGTGGGGGGAGGGGGGAGGAGAGGGGAGTGGGGATGGGTGGAGGGGCGATCGTATAACTGAAGAGAACAACCGCTCACAGAAACGAGCGAACATGCAAGTGGAGGCCAACACACACACACACACACACACACACACACACACACACACACACACACACACGCGCACGCGCGCACGCACGCACGCACGCACTTACACACACACACAACACACACACACACAACACACACACACACACACACACACACACACACACACACACACACACACACACACACACCCAAACATAAAAAAGAAAGAAAGAAACAGAAGTCTGACCAAAATCGACTTCCTGGGTGAGTAAAGTACCCCTCCTGAAACCTTCACCACATCTGCTAGCTCTTTCTACTTACTCTAGGTATTTCCCCCCCCCCCCCCCCCCCCCCCCCCCCCGTCCCCCCCGCTCTCACCCCCTTCTCACCCATAATCCACAAACTCACCACCACCGACCGACCGAACCGACTCGTAGACCGCCTTCACTACTCTAACCACAGACTTCATGTCATCACCGAAAGCGCCCGCCAAGTCAGTTAAGGCGCACAGCAGGGAGGTTGTCTGACACCATGCTATATATATTAATGTATCGCCTCCCTGCGTTCCTGACTTCTACAGAGCTGCCAGAGCGAACCAGAGCGGTCTTCTGCTGCCCCCCCCCCCCCCCCCCCCCCACCCCGTCCTTCCTTCCCCCTCACCTATCCTCACCCCCCCCTCCCTCACCTCCCCTCTTTCAGGTTTCACTTGGACACATGGGGCGATAGCCCTTCCTCTCTTGCTGGAACGTCTTGATGGAATCTGATGGACGCTGGCTTCAGGGCACGTGTGAGAAAAGCCAGGAAGAGGAGGAGTAGTACAAGCTGGAAACAAACCAGTGTGACCCTTCCCCCTCCTCTTGCCCCTCCTCCACCCCCTCCCATTCTTCCCCCTTTCATCAGAAAGTTACAAACAATCACAACTGAGAGAGTGTGTGTCTTGGGTTGTGGTGTGTGTGGGGGGGGGGGGGGGGGGGGTGGGGGTGGGTGGGGTGGGGTGGGATGGGGTGGAGAGGGGTGGAAGGGGTGTGGGGGTGGATGGGGATGGGGGTGGGGAGGAGGACCGTGAGAACATATCAGACGGTCCAGTCGTTGGCTAATTCAGACCTGCTGGTGCTGGTGTGAAGATATTTCTCTGATCCTTCCTTTTTTTTTTTTTTTTTTTTTGGTCCTTCCTGTCTCTCTTTCCCTCTCTTCTTCCACACCCCTTCCACCTAAACACACACACACACACACACACACACACACACACACACACACACACACACACACACGATTACGCATGTGCGCACGCAGGCACGTACACACATACATACGCGCGCGCACACACGTACACACGCGATTACGCGTGCACGCGCGCGCGCGCGCGCACACACACACACCCCATACACACACACACACACACACACACACACACACACACACACACACACACACACATATATCTGTCCTCTCTCTCTCTCTCTCTGAGCAAGGGCACATGTGTAGGCGCATGTGCGCGCTTGCACTGAGAGAGAGAGAGAGAGAGAGAGAGAGAGAGAGAGAGAGAGAGAGAGAGAGAGAGAGAGAGAGAGATAGAGAGAGAGAGAGAGAGAGAGAGAGAGAGAGAGAGAGAGAGAGAGAGCGGGGCCGACAGACCATCTTAAAATGTGAATGTTGTCATCAAGTCAAAGTCACTTTTGAGAAATGACAGTCATGTGGAAAATAAAGACTGTAGTAGCTCAGTCACCGTAGTCCATAGTTAATGTTTTCTGTGTTGACTTGAATTCTAACAGTGTACTGTGAAAGTCCATGCAATGTTAAGCAACCATTCATTCACACATTCACTCCATCGGTCAGTCGTGTATCCGTCTATTTTTGTTTGTTTGTTTGTTTAGAGGACTTTATTATGCAGTTGTTGATATGAATGACAATAACACGAGATCTATTTTTCTTTCGAAAATTCATTTATCCACTCATCTATCTATAGACATTAGCCAATGCGCTGTTCTCAACTGAATGACGATACATGAACGTTCACCGTATTGTAGTCATTCACCGATCCCTTATACTCATTCATTCAGTTACCGGACCTCCTATACTGTTCACAGTAAAGTCAATGACCATACCATATCATGTATGCTGTACTATTTACATTCCTCCATATCATTTCGCAAATAAATAATCAGGGAGAGGGGAAAAAATGAATGAAAATAACCACACACACACACACACACACACACACACACACACACACACACACACACACACACACACACGCATACACACACACACACACACACACACACACACACACACACACACACACACACACACACACACACCTGTAATACACAGAGCACGCAACAACTTGCTCCATCACACTCATTCATTCATTAAATAGTGGACCTCATGCATGATCGCCGATGGGTTTAACAGTGTTTAGTTTCAACATACTACCCTCTTCAGCTCCTCCCACCTTTTATCCCCTTCTCATATGCACCTTTTTTTTTTTTTTTTTTTAATTCAGTCTTAAAAAAAAAACACCATCAAACACATGTTTGCCAGTTCATTTCACGACAAAAAAAAAAAAAAAAAAAAAAAACGTGTTCAGAACAACACTATTCCTTAGAGTATTTTTTTCCTTCTCTCTCTCTCTCTCTCTCTCTCTCTCTCTCTCTCTCTCTCTCTCTCTCTCTCTCTCTCTCTCTCTCTCGTGAAAACAAGTTCAATGTTGTGTTAACGGGTAGGAGGTCAAAACGACCGGAAAATCGTTTAAGCTTATCATGCACGTTCAGCCATTATTTTTGTCCCAACGCACTAAAAGAGGTAGTTCCTTTGACTAGTATGAAGCATTTTTACTCTGTGTGTGTGTGTGAGGGGGGGGGGGGGGGGGGTCTCTCTGCGCATAGGTCCGCGCGCAGGTTGTCCATTGGGGATATGAGGGCACGGAATGACGTCATCAATTTGTAAAACCTTAAACACGAAATACGATTAGCCGCCTAGATATTTTGGAAGACGCCAACATCATTGACAAATGTTCTGATTTGATATTCACATTCTACAAAATCTGTAACCAAGCGACCACGTTGCGACATGTCGCAAAGTGCAGCAGCAGATATGTCAAGTTCAGCGGGTGGTTTTTGAGCCGCAGTATGGTTTTCAGCCTTTGTGGACACTCAGAAATGAACGGATGGCTTTTGAACGCCAACAGGACCAGACTGAACTGGGGAGGAAAGTAGCAGGGATCATGGAAGGTCGATGGAACCAGTTCGTAAGCGGCGTTGTGAATCACAGTCTGCACTGTAATGTTGCCACAATCGTTCGTGCGTTGTCTGCTCCTCTCCAAAGAAGCAGGAGAAAATAGTACCTGTATAAACGACAGTCTGACACGGGATGAGTGTTATTTTTCAACCGTGGGTCCAGATGGAAATTTAGACTGTGTATACAACGTTTTTTGGATATTCTGATTAGTTTATAGTGACTTGCGTACATTTTTTTTTGGTCCTGATGGAAAGCAAAGAGATCTTTTTTTTTTGTGTCTTTGTAGACGAAGAAAGGGTCGTCTTCTCAGCAAATGTCATCTATCATCTCTGGTCTTCGTTAATTTTTGCTCGCATGTCCAATTGTTGGGAAAAAAGAAGATGCAGAAGAAGGGAAAAAAAAGACCACAAACAAAATGATGAAATGGAGAAAAAGGGGATCTCCTAGCTCTATTTATGACAAAAGTGAACACACTGACTAACATTCGAACAGACAGACAAACAGACAAAGATACAAACAAATCTCCTCTTCCCCCCCCCCCCCCCCCCCCCCCCCCCCCCCCCCAAAAAAAAAAAAAAAAAAAAAAAAAAAACCGATGGTCTAACACCGAAACATTTTCTCACGCGCCGTCTCTGTAGACCCGTACAGTACACGGCAGTCACCCACACTACTCACTTTCTCAGCCCTCAGCCCACCCTCTGCCGCCTCCCGCCGAAACAGACGGCTGACCCGCTAAAAAAGTCATTTATCTCAAGGTCTCCAGCCAGGCTGCTTGTCCACATCCCTGACTACTGCCCCCCTCGTCCACTCGGAGCCTGGTCAGTTGGTTTATGACAGCCGTTAAAACTCCCCCTCCAAACACTGGGGCCATTGTTTCACGAGGTGATGGCTTCACTTTCTCATCCTACCTGCTGTGGCGGCCCGGTCGCTCGGCCCCTCCCGACACAGCCACCATGGAGGCAAGGACAGGGGAGATAAGGCCTAAACGTATCCTTCTCTCTCGTAGAGTGGCGTCCCTTTCAGAGAGTGAGGTGCGGTGAGTTGAGGAGTTCGGAGGGATGGGAGGGGGGGACGATGGTGATGGATTTACAAGTTTTGAAGTGTTGCTGCCGGGACTTGGATGGCGGCGTGGCCAGTGGGTTGATGATGATGGGAAGCTGGGAAGCTGCGGTTAATTTCGTGTCAACCGCAGGGATCCGTTTGACTACTTCATTATTGCTCGTCAGTGTGTTTGGCGTGTGATGTGGTATTCATTCACTCATTCACCCATATGTTCGTTCGTTTGTTCGTTCGTTCATTCATTCATCATTCGTTCGTCCGTTCATTCATTCATTCATTCGTTCGTTCATCATCGGTTGGTTGGACGGTTGGTTTGTTCGTTCCTGTGCTTGTGGAAAAAAAATGAAATCAGTAACTTTGCTACATTCATTCATTCGTTCAATCGTTCACACGTTCGTTTGTTCATTTTTCAGACAACATTTTTTTTCAAATTCTAGAATGACTACACTCATTTCCAATTATACACTTAATTCATTCATTCAGTTCTTTCAAAAAAACACGGCCACCAAACCTGTTTTAAAACATTTTTTTTTCAATTCTAGAATGACTACACTCATTTCCAATTATACACTTAATTCATTCATTCAGTAACTCTTTGAAAAAACACGGCCACCAAACCTGTTTTAAAGATTTGTATGTTTGTTTGATTGTTTTTTTTGTCAATGGACTAAAACATAGATATCTACATACAAAACGTCATGTGACAAGTATGATTTGTTTAGTGATCACACACACACACACACACACATACACACACCCGCACACACACACACACACACACACTCGCGCGCGCGCACACAGAGAGAGAGAGAGAGAGAGAGAGAGAGAGAGAGAGAGAGAGAGATCCAGAGAGAGAGAGGGAGAGAGGGAGAGAGAGAGAGAGAACAACATCCAATGTCTTTGTTTCTGGCTGGAAGGACGATCATTGTAATTATTTAAGGTTGATCCTGCCTCCTCAGTCTTGTTATCCTGATCCCGCCCCCTCCCCCCCCACCGTCACCACACACCTACTCCCCCCCCCCCCCACACACACACACACGAAGAAATGTGCACGCGCTCGCACACACACACACACACACACACACACACACATTGAAGGCATTATATAATAGACTTTCGTTTTCATTCTTCTGTTTTACCGTTTTAACAGTTTGTTTTACAATGTGCAGAGCCCAGGATATCAAGAGAGCTTTATTGTTAGATATATATGTATATATCATGCTGAACAATTTAGTAGTGGTGGTGGTGGGGGGGGGGGGGGGGGGCAAGCGCAGGCTCACAATTCTTCAGTTATTATATTAATGACTTTTTTGGCAAAGATTTAAGTAAAAGAAAAAAAAAAAAAAAAGGGGGGGGGGGGGGGGGGGGGGGGGGTACGGAAGGGAGCTTCCTTGGCATCAGATGGAAACACGCCGCAGTCCATAATTCTGTGGTGTTCTCACCACCAAGGGTTCAAAAAAAAAATCCAACAGCATCCCAGAGCAGCCACTGAAGGGTAGAAAAGTCAAACAAACAAAAAAAAAAAGTGTGGTAAGGAAATAAGTCGCTGGAAAAAAAAATAAAACAATTATATAAACAGTATAAAATGTAGGAGAAAATCTTTGAGCCTATGCTTGAGGATCCATGCAAAGATGCAAGGGAGGTCAAAAGATGTCAAACAGTCCGAATGGTCAGCTGTGCTGTTTAATAGCCCAACGCACTGTCAGCAGCTAATGTATATACATACATTTTCATATGTAATATATATATATATATATATATATATATATATATATATATATATATATATATAATGTGTTGCTAACCAACAATAATTTAAAAAAAAGTGCTCAACCGGGTTGGGAGCGGCATCTGTTAAAACTTTGATTGGTTTACCACCACTTACATTTTAATCAAAGTTTTAACACATATATATATATCTATATATATCTATATCTATCTATCTATCTATCTATATATATATATATCACAGTATATATATATATATATATATATCACAGTATATATACATGTATGTATGTATGTATCAATATCTACCTACCTACCTGCCTATCTATCTATATATCTATCTATCTATGCGTGTGTGTGTGTGTGTGTGTGTGTGTGTGTGTGTGTGTGACAACACAATTCGCCGCCCATTGTCAACGTCCTGACGAAGGGCTTGGTAATAACCGCGGCCGATCACCTGTTGCTTCGGCCAGCAGCCTGACTGAGTTTACCACCAGTACCAGGCTAGTCTCACACAACATACATACATACACACACACACACACCACAGCCAGCCAAAGCCCGGCCAGGAACCGGTGGACCAAGCAGAACAGCGCCGTAGCAGCGGCAACAAAGAACCACCAAACCACAAGCAACCAATCAAACAAACAAACAAACAACCAACCAAGCCGGCGACGAGGCGGGCATAAATCAGGGGCTTTGTCTGTCCGGGAAGCCCAGCGACCCAAGACGTCACAAGTCACTTCGGTCTGAGTGGCGAGGTCGTCCTCACACACCGTGCCCACCTCTATGGGAAAGACGAAGTCACCTTTTTTTTTCTTTTTTTTTTTTTTTTCTTTTTCTTTTTGCCCCCCCCCCCCCCCCCCCCCCAGATTAAGGCTCCTTCCCCTCCCCTCCCCCCCTCCCCCCCTCCCCTTTACCCCTCCCCACCGCCCCCGCCCCCCTCCGTCCCCTTTTCTGTTTCTCTCCGTCAAGTGTCCCTTCCACTCCCCCCCCCCCCCGCCCCCCCTCCCCCCCCCCCCCCCCCCCCCCCCCCCCCCGCAATTCCTACGCCTGCCCCCGTTCCCTCCTTCTCTCCTTTACACACAGGTCGGACTGTGTGTAAAGTCCCCCCCCCCCCCCCCCCCCTTAAACCTCCCTCCCACTATTCCCACTTCCCTTCTTCTCTTTCTCCCAGCCCCCTCCCTCTCCCCCCCCCCCCCCCCCCCCCCCCCCCCCCCCCCCCCAATACTCATCGTGCAGGTGTGTCTAGGGTCGTCTTTCATGGGGCCACTGCTCTTCAAACATATATGGGATTTTCCCGGTCTCCTCCCACGTTGATTAGTTTGCTTGTAATTTATTACTGTGTGGGAATTTTTTCTCCTGGTTGTCATTAAATCATCCATGAACTACATTTTGCAGCACATTTTTATTTTAAAATCGTTGCTCAATCTCCTCCCACGTTGATTAGTTTCCTTGTAATTATTATTACTGTTGGATTCCTCCCCCTGGTTATCATTAAATCATCCGTGAACTAGATAGTACAGCCCATTTTTAACAATCATTGATCAATCTCCTCCCACGTCGATTATTTTGCTTGTGATTATGTAACTGTTGGCTTTCCCCCTGGTTATCA
>JADBJO010001777.1:121102-128602 GCA_016801955.1 Conus betulinus | reverse complement strand
GAATGTCCTAAACAAAGAAAAAGAAAGAAAGAAACAAGAAACAAACAACAACAAAGGAACGTGAACAAAAGAATACAACCCAAAGCAAAGCAACTGGCATGCAAGACTCCCATAATTTGGCATGCCAACGGAAACATTCTGGATTAAAAAAAAAAAAAAAAAAACGCTTCTCCGGTTTGCAAAAAAAAAAACTCTCTTCTTCCTCCTCTTTCACAAGTGAAATCTGAAAAAACTCTCTCTCTCTCTCTCTCTCTCTCTCTCTCTCTCTCTCTCGCATCAAGACAGGGTCGACACTTAACCGTCAACAACGTGCAGGAGATTGGGGAAGCGTGGGAAGGGAATGGGGAGAGGAAGGAGGGGGGGGGTTTGAAAGGGGATGGAAGGAGGGAGATGGTGAGGAAGGGTTACGGGGGGGAGCGGGATGGGGCAAGCAAGGATAAGGGAGGGGTGGGGAGTGGGGGTGGGGGGGGGGGGGGGGGGAAGGGTATGGAGACAGGGAAGAAAGAAACGGACAGGCCACTCAATCCATCAACAGAGGAAACAAGGGAGTTTCTCTCATTGCAATACCATTGAACGCTTGCTGGGGGTCCCCGTGTCAGTTTCAATGGGAGCCAATCTGGCAATTGACCATCACCTGTCAGTCACCTCTTGTAGCGCGTCGCGCGCAGCCACGCCCCTTTTCCCGCCTTTTCGCTGTCTGGGGGCACGAGAGCCCCGAGATTCCTCTGCTGCTGTTCCGATTTTATGAGCCGATGGGTTTCGATTCAAACTTTATTAATGAAGGGAGGGTCTTCCCTCGTCTTAGGTAATTGAAGGGTGTCTTTGATGTGTGTTCATTAAAGAGCTGGAGAAGAGAAAAACAAGATAATGAAATAATGAACCCTTTTCTTCAAGACGTGGAAGTCGTTTCCGGAACTAACTCTCTCTCTCTCTCTCTCTCTCTCTCTCTCTCTCTCTCTCTCTCTCTCTAAGGGGATGAATTAAGGAAAAAATGAATCAGACAAGTCCTGTTTTAGCATAGGGCAAAATGCTATGATCACTATCATGATTGCAATTGGAGATACAATGACGCAATGATGGAGAGATAGCTTCACAATAAAAGGGAGTAGCTTCACTAAAGTAGAACGAGTGAAAAACGAAAACGATTCGTACTGACCAGAACAAACCAAAGTAAATCGAACTAAGCGAAGAAATCCAAGCAAAAAAAAGAGAGGCAGAATTAATTGAAGCAAAACATAGTAAGGCTACCTGCAACCGCCTACAGACAAATCACGTGAAACTGAAATCGAAGTAACGAAGTAATCCAAACAATGACATTGCTCTCTCTGTCTGTCTGTCTGTCTGTCTATCTGTCTCTGTCTCTCTGTGTCTGTCTGTCTGTCTGTCTGTCTGTCTGTCTTTCTCAAAGGGGATGGATTAAGCCAAAAGGAATCAAACAAGCCCTGTTTCAGTATTATGACAAAATGCTGTGCTCCCTTTTATTACTGTATTGGAGATTTAAAAACAAAACGAAACAAAAACCAAAACCGATGTAATGATGAACAGAAATGACTCGCAGTAAAAGCGAGGAGGTATGCCAAAAGTAAAACGAGTAGAGGCGAAACTGATTCCTCCTACTAACATGATCAAACCAGACCAAAGTAAATCTATCTAACGCCATGAAAATCAAAGCAAAGCAAAGCAAAGCAAAGGAAAGGAAAGCAAAGCAAGACAAATCGTATCAAGATACCTGCGACCACCTATTAGTAAATTATGTTGAATGAAAAACCAAGTAATTCAAACAATGACATTCAACAGCGATCCACTGTAGGTCAGAGGAAGAGGATAGGGTTGGGGGGGGGGGGGGGGGGGGGGGGGGGGGGGAGGGGGGGGCTTCAGAATTACCACCATACCCGACACAAGCGAAAAGATTGCAGAACAGATCACGTGACCACTGTCAGACTAAGGCCAGGACGCTGCAGACTCAGACTCCACGTGTCTACACAGTTCCTTACGAAGCCCACAGACGCAGCAGAATTTCGAGGCTTGCCAGGCTGAGCGATGTGGTTTCAAGCAGCCACTCCTGTCCGCTGTATCGCCAGCTGGCTATCCTGTCCCGCTGTATCGCGAGCGAATAGCTGGCAGATTAGAACAGTGTTCTATTCGGGTTATCTTCCCCTCCCAATATGGCTTGCAACTTTCTGCTCAAAATGGCTTTCCCGGACCAGGAGTAAATAACCCAGGCAAAGCTTATTCCCCTTCCGAAACGGCATCTGGTTCACTAACGTCGATTCAGTGACAAATTCGATCACACAGAGTTTTCATTACTCACATAGAGTATTCATTGCTTCATATATGCAGAGAACTGAAAAAATTGAACCGCACGCAGAAAGCAGAAGCGCACACGACTACCTGAAATCGGCTGGTTGTGCAAAAAAAAAAAAAAAGCTTTGTCAAGACTAAGACCATGCGAAACGACGTACGAGTAAGCTTCTCCCGTACACCGACGATCGGTAACAGTACACGGGTATCAGCTGGGCCCAGTGCCCAAGTCAATAAACAGGTATCTACGTTTGTAAAGTATTGTTATCTTACGGTAATATCTGACCGCCGCCCAAGTTTTTATTCTGCATTGATATTAACAATGATTTCAGTTTCTTTGTTTGAGTGGTATCATTCGTGCAGAGTGCGCGCTCATAAAACAAGATGAAAAGTCAGGTATGGGATGTCCCAAACAGTTTGTCTTGCGTGTGTGGTTTTTACTCCCAGGTCAAATACGTAGTTTTCTTTAAAGAATCCTGACTAAACCGTTTTTTTTTAAAAAAAAAAAAATTTGTTTGTTTCTTTATTTCTTTGTTTATTTAATAAAACTTGGTGAAAAGATGGAATTGATCCAAAGGACGAACCCATTCAGTCCGGCGCAGATCCATAATCAGGATCCAGATCACATGTTGAATCCAGGATCCGTTCGACTTTAGTGGAGGTCTTCGCTCTCCTGAGTGCCCTTCTAGCTTTTTTTTTTTTTTTTTTTTTAATCCTCCTTCCACCACCCCACCCGCCCCATTCCCTCCACGCTTCCCTTCTTTGTCTTTTTGTTGTCTTCCCCAAGCAGAGTCGTAGTTTTTCGTCAAGTTCCAAGAAGATGGACCCTCGAGGGTAGAGGAACATTGTTTTGCAATATAGAGAAATGAAATTTGTGTGGCTAGACCTGTAAAAGAATGGGACGTCATTTGTCCTCAAATTGCTGGTATGCTCCTATCTTTCTTTTCCTGTGGCCAAGAGACCTTAACTTCCATCACACTGCCTACTCAGCAGCTGATCAGGTTCTGCCTACCACCACTGCATTCTTTGCTTGTCTGTTCCTTTGTCTTCTTTCTTTATTACGTACATGCTTTCTTGCACATAGAAAACTCTGGGGATTACAACACATTGCTTTTGTACTGTCATCTGTTAGATTCATTTGGGTAGCGAGTTAGTTTATATCTCTTTTTTTTTTTTTTTTTTTGGCTTCGATTCCTGCGTGTGCTGATACTTTTTTTTTCAGCGGATTTTAAAGTTCGGATTTTAATAAGCTCAGTTTCTCGATGATACTTTTTTTCAAGCGGGTTTTAACTCAATTCTCGATGATACTTTTTTTCAAGCGGATTTTAACTCAATTCTCGATGATTTTTTTTTCAAGCGGATTTTAACTCAATCATACTTCTCGATCAGAATCATTCTCGAAAAAAGCGGTGAACAATGATGATGGAATCTGCTGTTCGATTAACAGTTTTTTTCAAGCGGATTTTAAAAGATTGATGAAAAATTCTCGATGTGTGTGAACAATGAATGTGCTGTTGTGTGTGAAAAGTTGATGAAAAATGTGAGTGTGTGTGTGTGTGTGTGTGTGTGTGTGTGTGTGTGTGTGTGTGACACCAGCCAGAATAATCCAACATTTTCAGGTCAGCACAACAAAAAGACGCAGTTCATGACAAAGAACAACAGTACTGTTTCTACCAAGTAACAGTAATCCAACAGCATCAATGAACAGCGAGCAGTATGAACACCCCAGCCAATCAAATGAACAACAAAGGCAACAAACGACGACAGGGAAGCAACAAATCCCTCCCACGCTTTGTGCTGGGGAAAAAAAGCATTGGACACACAGGATGAATTCTACTCTCTCTCTCCTCCCTCCTCTCTCTCTCTCTCTCTCTCTTAGTAAGAGAACAAATAGCCAACATGACGTCTCTCTCTCCATGTCTCTTCCTCCTTCAGAAATGATAGTCATTAAGACAACTCTGTGTTGTTCTCCCTCCCCCTGTCTCTCTCTCTGTCTCAGAGAATCAAAAGTAGTAAGATGACTCTCTCTCTCTGTTAAAAACCGATTGCTAATAATAAGACCCCCCCCCACACACACACACACACTCTCTCTCTCTCTTAGAGAACTGATAGCCAGTGAGATGATTCTCTGTCTGTTTGTCTCTCATTCTCTCTCTCAGAGAACGAATAGCCGACAAGACGACTCTCAGTCTGTCTCTGTCTCTCCCTCCCTCCCTCCCTCCCTCCCGCTCTCTCCCTCTCTCAGTAAGAGACCCCAAGCAGCCAGCCATCAAGAGGATTTTCGCGCCGTGCGAACTTGTCGCTTTGCTGTATTGGCTTGTGTGAAAAGCTTCCGCCGTCACGGCGTGTTTGATGTTTGGGTGACAGATCACACAGGTTGAAAAAAAAAAAAGAAAAAAAAAAATGAAGAAAAAAACACAAAAAAAAAATAATAATAACCCACCCCAGCTTTGCCTTTGTTTGCAACCGTTATTGAGGCAACGGACGCCGTGGATATGACAGCATTCTCAGCACCGGAAAATCGTCGTGGCTGCTTGCACTGCGACAGACCCCCTGGGCGGCAGGATTTGTTGTTGCCAATCCTACTTCACTCAATATCAAGTACCATAAGTTATGAGCTATAAGCGGCCTGATCTCATGGTGAGTTAGAAATGGCTGAATGAAAAAAAAAAAAGGAAAGAAAGACCCCACCCCATCCTAACACCAAACAAACGGAACTATGGCACTTGTTTGCAGTCATTATTGGAGCAACCGTGCTGTTATGGGACAATATAATACTTTTAGGACTGGGAAATCGTCATGGTTGCTATGTTTGTGCTACAGAGGGACTCATGTAGGGTGTGGTTTGACAAGCCTTTTCCAGTGGTGGTTTGTCAATCCTATTTCACTCAGACAACAAATACACCATAAGCCACAAGCTATGATCAGTCTATTGGCTAGATGTTTAGTCATTTTTTTTTTATTACACCTAAAAACTGAAACAAATGAAACAACAAAGTAAGAATACACAAACACTAAAAAAGAAGAATAACTGATTCTTTATGCTATAAACGTAACATTCCTAACTAAGCCCAACTTACAGGTGTGTCTCAGGGGAAAACCAACAACCAAAGAACAAAAAACAAAAGAACAACGAAGTCACCAAAGCTAAGTCTATATCGTCTGATGAATTCCTGCCCCTGCCCACCTGTTTCCGTCCCTCCTCTCAACCTTTCCTTATCCTCCCTCCCATTCCCATCACTTTCATGTTGTTGACTTATTTTGGATCAGCTCATATCCAAACTACTGATTGCTCATTGATTCTTTTCACTTTTTTTTCTTCAATACGCTATCCCCACTCATGTATCAAAACCACTGATTTGATCTTTGTGGTTTGTTTGTTGTTATTGTAGCTGCTTCAGGTGGTTATTATTCTCTTACATCTAGCCCCCTCCCCCCCCCGATCCCCCCACCCCAGCCCCCTACCCCCCTTATGCCACCATCTCATTCCTATGATAGATTGTGTAGCCAGGTCGCTCAGCTGTGACGGTGACCGAGGACTGGCACCAGCCGGCCCCCTCTGATGTGCCGCCCAGGTGCAGGAGGAGGGGTCTATGAGGTGCAGCCAGCAGGTCAGCAGCATGCCTTTGATCTTGGCCGCCGCTGCCGCGGCTTCGTGAGGACACACCCTGGCTGAAAGAAGGTGGGAAGACAGAGAGGCAAAGAAGGGAACGGGTGTAGAGAAGGAGGGTGGAGCTTGAGGCAGGGGGTGGGCAGGGTGGATAGGAAAGGGGGGGGGAGGGAGGTAGGAAGAGGGGGAAACACTATGATGGTATGACGCCTTCTGAGAACCTTGTGAAGTTATGGGGGGGCTTTATGCCTTTACAATGAACCACACTGGATGAGCAATAACCACGAGAGCGGGGGACTAGGCGGGGCGAGAGACCACGGAAATCTCTCTCTCTCTCTCTCTCTCTCTCTCTCTCTCTGTGTGTAGAGACCCCAAGCAGCCAGCCATCAAGAGGATTTTCGCGCCGTGCGAACTCGTCGCTTTGCTGTATTGGCTTGTGTGAAAAGCTTCCGCCGTCACGGCGTATGTTTGATGTTTGGTGACAGATCATGTTTGATGTTTGGGGTCCCGCGGTTTGATAGAAGCGGTTGGGAAAGCTTTTTTTGGTTTGTTTTCTTTCTTGTTTCTTTTCTTCTTTTCTTTTTTCTTCTCTCTCTCTTTTTTTTTCTTTGCGCGCGACTTGGGAAGGAGGAAGAGAAAAAGAAGCAGGTGGGTGGGAACGGGGTGGAACAGTGGAGGAACAGGTGAGAGTGCGTGGTGCAGGCATGGGGAATTCGCTGTGAGATCATGTATAGGGATAGTACGTTTTTGCTTGTTTCTTACTTTATAGCGACCTTAATGCCTTTTTTTTCTGTTCTCTTTTTGTACTTTCAGTTCTTATAGAACAGGGAGTACTTTACAATGGGAACAAAGAAATGCTGTCTGTGTGTCCATGGTCAAAATGTGTTCCACTCGCTCCAGACAAAACTCCTGGGCCGATCTTACTGAAAATTTGTAGGTATGTTCATTATGGGTCACGGATGATGCCCGGTGTTTTATTTTACCAGAATAGCCGTTACTAACGGCTACAATGGCTCAAAAGGTTTTCTTCTTTATGGAATATCTCGGTGATGAAATACATTATGACGCATGTTTGATTGTGAAGTTTTTCAGCCCCCCCCCCCCCCCCCCCCCCCCCCCCCCCCGTGTTTAAGATAAACAGGGAGTACGTTTATGTGCTTTTTTTCTTTTCTTTATTTCGTTCGTTCATCCCTTCACTAATTTTTTCCTCCTTTTGTTTTTTCCTTGTATGTGTCTTTGTTTCTTTCATTTCTTCTAACTGTTAGATTTTAGACCAGGAAAGCACAAATGCCATTTGAGAGATTATACGTCGTGCGTACAGTCACTATTAAAACCAGAACATCTGAGGAAGGCACCAGCTTCTTTTTGTTTCTGTTTCTTTTTCTTTCTTTTCTTTCTTTTCTTTTTTTCATTTAGTAGAATCTCCTCCCCTACCCACCCACCTGCCTCTGGAGAGAGAGAGAGAGAGAGAGAGAGAGAGAGAGAGAGAGAGAGAGAGAGAGAGAGAGATCATTTACCACCGTCACCTTGTTATGAGCTGGTGGAAGCATGAGAGTCTACCTCCTGAGTACATCTGATCTCCTCTTTGC
>JADBJO010001777.1:108602-111102 GCA_016801955.1 Conus betulinus | reverse complement strand
GTCGTCGTTGTCGTCGTCGTCCTCCTCCCTCCTCATAATCGTCATCACTCTTTTTGGTGCTGTGATTTTACCACTGACACATCCTTGAAGGCAGCCAAGAAGCACATCGCCAACAGCCTGCACCATCTACCACCACCACTCTACAACCACCCAGCCAACCAGTCAGCCAACCCGACAACTAGCCAGCCCTCCAGCCAGTCAACCCCCATCGTTCGGCCAGAGTTGATACACAGGCGATCACCACCACGCTTGCCGGAAAACAAGCCGTGGTCACGAACGCTCTGTGGTCGCAGATACAGAACAATAAATCCCACGACGCTTCCAAAACTTTAGACGACGTCACCATTTTGAATGTATAAGGAAGCATTTTCATGTGTGAACGTAACTAGAAAGGGTTTACCCTCCTTGATTAAATGGCCGTTCGTCTGCTTGGGCAGTCAGTTCGAGCCGCGACTGGGGTCGGATTTCTTCTTTTTTATGGGGTTTGAAAACTTTCTCCATCCACCCAGCAGTAAATGGCCACCTGATTCAGCTCAGGGAAGGTAAAATGCGAGGAAGGAAAGGGATCGACCTCGCCTTTTATCATGCCTTTTTTCTAGACTGGGTTAAGATCTGACAGTTCTCTGTCCTTACGGCTGAAAGACTATAGCAACGTTTTCTCTTTCTTTTCTTTTTCTTTTGTTCCTTTTTTTTCTTTGATCTTTAGCCCATATACACAACATTAATCTTGTTTTTTGGATCATCTTTGCACGGAAGGATGCGAAATTAGTAAACAGATTGCTTTCATTTCTGTTTTCATCTCTCTTCCTTTTACTAAGTATGTCGTCGGGCAATTGATTTTTCCGATTGTTTGGTCACTTATCTTGTGATTGAAAGAAAGCCCTGTCGCGGAGCCAGTTACGCATCCCAACAAAATCACCGGAGGCCTACCATACTGTCACTATCCCTCTAATCTCCGCCCCGTCTTCTCTGTCCAGCTCTCTCTCTCTCTCCTCCCACGTCTATAGCACCCCTCTGTCCCTCCCCCCCCCCCACCTCCCCACCTGTCCCCCATTTACCTACAGCGACCAGGTGCAACAGGAGGACAGACGAAAGAGAGCGAGAGCGAAAAAGACAGGTGGGGTCAGACAAAGGGACGGCAACTGACACATCTTCATTTGTCCTGCAGTGTCACCTCCCTTGGAAAAAATGGCCGCGCGCCGGCGCCAGATGTGTGTGTGTGTGTGTGTGTGTGTGTGTGTGTGTGTGTGTGTGTGTTCTGTGTGTGTGTGTGTGTATGTGTGTGTGTGTGTGTGTGTGTGCGTGCGTGCGTGCGTGCGTGCGTGCGTGCGTGTGTGTGTGTGTGTGTGTGTGTGTGTGTGTGTGTGTGTGTGTGTGTGTGTGTGTGTGAGCGCTCGTTTCGTGGGAACCTCCATGTATTTTTTGTTTGTTGCCGGTGTTTTTTTTTTTTTTTTTGTCTCTTCTTCTTCAGGTAAGTTAATTACTTGACGAACAGTTTGTTTACTTTTTTGTTTGCTGAGTCAAGACAAATCCTAATACGGATTGTCATTTCCGCTCCATAATCCATGCATGCTTAGAGTGTCTAGCTGTCCTGGCAGCACAGCCTATCTTAACTGTACTAAGATGGCGTCTGGGAAATCTAGATGATAAGATTCTTGCACTGTATGCCTGTCCCATAGCAAAATCTGTGTGGATTCAGGTCTAGCAAGGGTTGGTGGTATCCAACATTATTTTAACAAAGAATGGAAACATGCAACTTAAACAACAACAACAACGACGACGACGACGATGACGACGACAGCAGCAGCAGCAGCAGCAGCAGCAGCAGCAGCAGCAGCAGCAGCAGCAGCAGCAGCAGCAGCAGCAACAACAACAACAACAATGATTGCAATGCTTTACAGAATTAATCTACCTCTAAGTGGAAAGAAGTATTGTCTAGATATAAACTTATTTACATGTGTTTTTACCACCGAGTCACTGATTCAGACTACAAAATGTCATCCCCAAAAGTATGATGAGTATGTACAGAATGTCTGTGGTAACTGAACACCACACTTCCCATGATAAACAACCTCACAAGTTTATTATTTGATAAATACAGGAAATAGAATAGGACAATGCGCATTCCCTTGTTTTACCCCCCGCTAGTTTGTGAAATATAATCTGGCATTATTTCCTTCCGTTCTCATTCTTATCTCTACATGATTATGCTTACTCATTGTCACTTAGAGAACTAACATGGATCGCTTTTTTTTTTTTTAACAGAACCAAACATATCTATGGTCATGTGATCTTTCAAAGTCAATACTACAAACTTCACAGTATAAAGAAAACTTAAGCACAAAGGTCACCAACGTGAAAAAAAAAAACTCTGCCGTTGAAAATTTACGTTTAAATCTAGTTAATATTAATTCTTCAGTAAGATTATATTTTTCTAGTCTGTGCTTGCAGTAAGTAGTTAATTGCAGTGATGATAATAAGAGTGCTATATTAATTACTA
>JADBJO010001777.1:93602-98602 GCA_016801955.1 Conus betulinus | reverse complement strand
ATTGAACAATCGGTTGAATTTGAGCATCCAATAACTTCAGATAAAGATCAAGAGAATTATTCTTCAATTTGGACAAATTTTGTAAAACACATAATAAAGCCCTTTTGGCTCTGCTCACAAGATCCCGGCATGCTGCAGTAAAACTCAGCCTAGTAGAAAAAATAGATTCCCAAGTATTTGTATATATTCACCACAGGTATTAGGATCCCATTATAAGTCCACCTTTCCTCTCTGTCGGCCAAATATCCACCTTTTCTAAACACCACTATATTGCTTTTGGTCATGTTTACATTCAAATGAAGTTCTGAGGCTGCGCGGTGTAGACTATTAAACTGCGTCTGTAATCCAACAACGGTTTCAGACAATAGAACTACATCATCTGCCAATAACAAAATGAATAACTCAGAAAAATCATATGTGAACCTTGCACCATGTCTCCCACACCTGATTACTTCTAATGCCAGTTCATTAATGAATAGTGAAAAACAATACAGGACTGGTAACATCACCTTGTTTCACTCCCCGTGTACAGTTGATGTAATCTGTTAATTTATCTCCAGATCGAACTCTACTTTTGACGTTTATGTACATGCTATTAATACATCGGAAAAGCTTACCCTTTATTCCATTTTTTAAAAGAATAGGCCACAGTAAATTTCTTTCTATAGAGTCAAAAGCTTTCTCAAAATCAATGAAAGCTACATAAAGTTTACGATTCATACAAAATTGTTTTTGTATTAAGGCTACCAGCGTGAACATATGATCGATAGTGGAAATAACCTTTTTTAAATCCTGCTTGATGTTCACCTGTAAGGTTTTGCTCTTCTATCCATTCCTGTAGACGACGTTGTGTTATTATAGTGCTATAGATCTTGCTACTTTGTATCACATAAAGATATGCCTCTGTAGTTTGCTTGGATCATTAGGATTTCCTTTCTTAAATAAAGGGGACTACAATGGTTTTTGTCCAGTTTTCCGGAAAAACACCCCTTATCAAATAATGTATTACATAGCTTGACGAAAAAATCAACAACTGGCTCTCCCACATTTTTTAACATTTTTCCCGATAACCTCGTCTGGTCCGGCAGCTTTGCCATTCTTTAATTTTCTTATGGCTAACACTACTTCTTCCCTAGATATAGGGCGATTCATGTAAGCATTTTCCTCTTGTTCGTCGTCGATTCTATTGACACCCGCATAATTTTCTTCTGTTACTGTATCTCTTTCAAGCAGACTTCTAAAGTGTTCATACCAGTCATCTATTGTTAATTATTAGCTAGCTTTCTTTTAACAGAATTCTATGTATGTTTTCCCAGAATTCTCTTTGATTATTTATTGACCCAGTTAACTTATCCAATAGTAAATCATTATGCTCTTTTTTCTTTTTTCGCTGTAAAAGATTCTTATATTCTCTTCTTGCTACACAGTAAGCGTCACTGTCGGTTGGATCTTTCGTTTGCCGAAAAAACTCGCGCAATAAACGTTTCGCTTGTCCCTTACTTGATTTACATTCTTGATCATACCAGTCACTACTTTTACTTAAATTATCAATATAAATTCGTTTCTTCAAACAAGCTCCATAAGTTTTTTACAGTCTCAACAAAAACATTCAGAGCTTCATCGTAGTCATGTTCAATCAAATTAAACGCATAATTAAGTAAGCCTAACACTTCAGAAGAATGCATTGCATCCAAATAAGACTGTGTTACATCACTATTCCACACAAACTTTTCAATATACTTATTCACATTTTCAACTCCAGAAAAATGGTAGCATTCTTAACCACATTTAAATGAAACTCCAGTGGTAAGTGATCAGACTCTACTCTCTCTGAAACTACTAATCTACAAGACGAGGAGACAACGAAGAACAATTCTTTAGAAAGCAAGAAATAATCATTAACACTGTTTCCAGACTGAGACACAAACGTATAATTTCCATCAAGGTCTCCATTACACACACCATTAAGAATATAAAAAACCAAGAGTAGTGCACATATTCAACAATTTTTTTCCGTAATTGTTCAGTACCTGGTCAGCTGATTTTCTATTAAAATACGCAGAGCAACTTTCAATACTAGTACCAAATTCATCATCATGTAAAATATCAGGAGAAAAATTTTGCAGTTCTGCTGTTTAAATCATCACCAGAGAGGATCACATGCACATTGCCATATTCAAGTATACAGTCAACAATACACTCTTCAAGTGAAATAATGCCGTTGTCAATATCTAAGTGGGTATAAAAAGGTGAGCCTTCAGGGGGCACATACGAACACACATACAAAACATTCTCCGATAAATCAAACAAATTCTTTTCAATCAGAAACAAAAGTACATTGGGATTATCTACCTTGATCTCATGAATGAAAGGCACTATCTCATTTTTCTAACAAGACACATTATACCCCCAGATCGTCTCCCTTGATTTGAAAGTTTTATGCCTGCCTGGCTTTATAAAGCTTGTATAGTTGTGAAAATATTAAGAGTCAGATTCTCTACAAACGTTTCAACAAGACATATAATGTCAAAATTGAAATAGGTAAGATAGAAATTCTTTTTGATTAATTTTAGAAAGAAGTCCATTTACATTCCAGTGTAAAAATGAATAGATTTTCCATCAAGATGGTGTGAATTAGAACACATCGATGATACATTTTCATGTATATTAACATTATTTGTTCTGTGGTCATCCATTCGTTCATGTACACTCTCGCAAATATCACTTTCCACACTAATCTCACTTTTTTCTTTTGATTCAAATCCACACTACCTTCTGTTTTTTTTCGTTAACTTCATTAAACAGATCAATGTTTGATTCATTGTCAATACGTACATCTACCCCCTCGCTTATGACATCAGTGCATTTGTTTAAACGTATCATATGTTGTACAAAAATCAGAAAAAACAACATTATCAAAACTGTCATGAGGATTTTTAACAACAGTTCTTTCGTCCGTGATCCCATTTGACCCCTGCCCTTTCACCCCGGACAACTCAGTGCCAACTCTGTCATCAAGTCTATCTTTCACAGCACACGACTCGCTTTCTGTGTGCAGCTCCGTTCCCGTTCTCCACGGACTGTCAACACGCACAGTTCAGTTGCCGGTGTCACCGGTGTCATTGCGGGCAGGCCACCCCCCTATTGAATTTCACGGAGATTTTGTCCATCGGCTAGTCCGTACTTTTTACCCTCAATAAGGAGATGGTCAAACACCATAGTGGCACGTTTTCCCTCACTACGTGCTTTCTTCAGATGAGGTGTAAGCTGTCTTCTTACTTCCCTCACCCGGAACGAGAAGTCCTCTCCCCAAAAACCACCTGAGAACCCTTTAGTTTCTGTTTTGCCTTTAGAATTTTTTTCTTTGTCCTTGAAAAAGGTACAGCGACCAATAACTGGTGAATTCTGCTTAGAGTTCAGGCGATGAACGCGGTCGAATTCTATGTCACCACTTATTTCAAGTTTTTCTTTGAGCAGGTCCTTCACAACACCTTCACATTCTTGTGGTGTGTCTCGTTGTCTTTGCGGAAAAGTCCATAGAAGAGATGACGTTGTTCCGCTTCGACCGTCCCTCCAGGTCGTCTGTCTTCTTCTCCAAGTCCTGGATCCTCTTCATCAGGTTGTCGTTGGTGTGGCGTAGGTCTGCGTTCTCATGTTGAAGGTCCTTCACCTCCTCCTTCAGGGATTCAACGTCACCATGTAGGCAGCAAAACTGTCACGGAAGTCTTTCATCTCTGCCTTCATCTCATCAAACTTCGTGTTGAGTGTTTGAAGCATGTCCATGACATCCATTATGGTAGGTTCTACCGGAGATGACGTAACAGCTGGCGTGCTGGATGAGGCGCTTTCAGATTTGTCCGTGCTGGTTCTTCGTCCCGGTCCACTGCTCAAGTTGGATTGGATTGTCGCAGACTGCCCTTGGTTGGCCCAGGGTTTTGCTCGACATCGCCACACTGCAATAAAAAACTCCCCCAAAACAAGTAAGTGTGAGGAGGCAACCAACGAGCGCACCGTCTGCAACACGCCGAACCTTCAATGTCTTCTGTTGCATTGCGGCTTTGTTTCTTGCTCTTTTCCACATGAATGCCATAAAAAATGGGCACAAAGCATCCGCATCGCATGCGGAAATCCTGGTATCCACAAGGCATAGCACCTCAGGAGCTCGTACACCAAGACAGAGGGCGAAGTGACGTCGTAAACAGCAGTAATTATCCTTTACCGACCTACCTACCTACCTACCTACCCTACCTACCTACCTACCTATCTATTTATCTACCTAACTGTTTACCTACCTACCTATCTGTTTTACCTACCTATCTATCTGTCTATCTACCTGTCTATCTATCAGTGTGCGAGTATATTATTGTATGGGTAAATTTTTGAGCCTTTACTTGAGGATCCATTGAAGGATGCAAGTGAGCTCCCAAAGTGTGAACAGTCAGACCGGTCAGTTTCGATTCCAAGGAACCCAAGAACTGTCAGTCACATCGGTGGTGACAAAAGCTGAGAATTGCACAGAAATGCCTGCACTGGATCTCCTAAGAAATGCAGTCTGTCACCGACCGACCGAACAATGATATGTTGAGCAAATAAGTAGTGTGGGGAAAAAGTGCAAGCTAACAATTCCTCTGTCATTAATTTTAAAATAGTGACCTGGCAAAGATTGAGAATTGAAAGTGAGGTGGAAGGAGGGGGAAGCAGGAGTAAAAAGGGAGGATGTTATGATACAAATGTATCTTTCATTAGCTACAAATGGACCTCAATATCACCCTGTATTCTTTACACAATCTGTGCGAAGTCTTTGTTGTAAAGACGCTTGAATTGTAGCCTGCACGTGTTTCCCCACACTTCTCATTTGTCTCTCTCTCTCTCTCTCTCTCTCTCGTCTCTCTCTCTCTCTCTCTCTCTCTCTCTCTCTCTCTCTCTGTCTCTGTGGTGTGTGTGTGTGTGTGTGTGTGTGTGTGTGTGTGTGTGTGTGTGTGTGTGTGTGTGTGTGTGTG
>JADBJO010001777.1:81102-88602 GCA_016801955.1 Conus betulinus | reverse complement strand
CAAGCAGCCCGTTGTGTAAACGAAAGCGTGGATTATGAAAGAGCTCACAGGTTGGTCTCTAACCGTGGACGATGGACGTTATATAAGTCTGATACTGTTGCGACTGCTGCTGTTGCAGCTGCTACTGATCATGATGATGATGATGACGACGACGACGACGATGACGACGACGACGACGACAACAACGACAACAGTAATGCAAACCAAATACCAGAATTTAAACAATACAGTTTTCAATCCATCTTTTCAGCCAATTAAAATCTACTTCATCTTCGATATAAACAGTATCGTCTTTGAGGGCTAAAGGTAAAAATAAAGGACATATTTAGGAAAAAGCCATTACGGTTATAATTAATTTTTTGTCGTCTTGGAGGACTAGAGGTAAAAAAAAAAAAAAAAGGACACCTTTAGGAAAAAGCCATCAAGATTATAATTATTTCTCGTCGTCGTTGAGGCTAAAGGTAAAAAAAAAAAAAAAAAAAAAGGATACTTTAGGTAAAAGCCATCACAATTATGATTCATTTTTTGCCGTCTTTGAGGACTAAAAGTAAAAACAAAAAGGACACCTTCAGGAAAAAACCATCACGATTATCATTTATTTTTCATGCGCCAAAACAGAATGACGTCCTTAGATTGAAAGGAGCCGGCATTTTCTTACTCCCTCCTCCTCCTCCTCCTCTTCCTCCTCCTCCCGTTTCTCTCTCTCCCACACTTCCTCTCAACGCCCCCTCCCTCCCTCCCTCCCCTCCCCTCCCCTCCCCCATACCCATTCACTTCTCCTCCCAGTCCCTTCACTCCCCTCCTCCCCTCTCTCTCTCTCTCTCGCCTCATTCCCACCCCTCCAACCCACCCCCCCCCCCCCCCCCCACCCCCGACAAGCCATGCTTCCCACGTGCGGCATGATTGTCATGGCGAGTCGGAGAGCCCTTCGTGTGGACAGTTAGGTGCGAAAGACAAGGGCAGGACAGAGACCGTCGCCCAGATGTCATCCCTCATCTTCCAGATATCCGTCATTTGTAACCCCCCCCCCCCCCCCCCCCCTCCCCTCCCCCCCCACCCCCCACACTCCCTCCCCGCCATCTCCCCTCCCCGCATCCCTTCTCTCTCTCTCTCTCTCTCTCTCTCTCTCTCTCTCTCTTTGTCTCCCCTTCCCCTATCCATCGGCCCGGTCTTCCCCCCCCCCCCTCTCTCTCTCTCTCTCTCTCGTGCCCTTTGAAAAATGAAAAAGAACAGACAAGTTTGCTTTGTTAGTTTAGTTTGCAGTCACGCTTTACCCCGACATCTGTCTGTCTATCTAGTAAGTGTCCAAAGTCGGACGGCGAGTTTTCTTTTTGTACCCCCCCTCCCTATCCGCCTCCCCTCCCCCCCCCCCCCCCCCCTTCCATTCTTGTACTCCGCCTCTCTTCCAACGATGGCCAGTTTTTGTTTGTCTAGTTGATTGTTTGTGTAAGCTTCATTGTGTGTGTGTGTGTGTGTGTGTGTGTGTGTGTGTGTGTGTGTGTGTGTGTGTGTGTGTGTGTGTGTGTGCGTGCGTGCGTGTGCGTGCGTGCGTGTGTGTGTGTGTGTGTGTGATTACTTGTGCACGCGTGTGTTTATTTCTCTCTTTCTGTCTTTCTTTCACTCGGTCTTTTTCAGTTTTTTTTTTTTCCCCCCCCCCCCCCCCCCCCCCCCAGAGTTCTCTTCTTCTTTCTTTCCTTCTGTCTTTTCCTGTTCTTCTTTCTTTCCCTCTTATTTCCGTTTTTTTTTAAAAAATCTTTTTCTCGATCTTTCTTTTGTTCAGATTTCTCGTCTATCTTTCGTTCTGTCATCATTTTTGTCTGTTTCATTTTTCCTCCTTTCTTTTGCGCCTTTCTCTTTCCCTCCAACTTTCTTTCCAAGTTTCCTGATTTCTTTTCATCTTTTTTCTTTTTCCTCTGTCTGTCTTCATTCCCTTTCTTCTTTATTTCTTCGTGTGTCTGTCTTTTTTTCTTTCTTCTTTCTTTCTGTCTGAGGTCTTTCTTTGTTTTTTTCTTCTGTTATGTCTGCCTGTATAGTTCGTTCTGTTTCACCTCTTCTTTCCTTGCTTCCTGTCTGTCTTTCCCTCTGACTTGTGCCTTTCTCTCTCTATCTGTGTCTTTATTTCCTTCTCTCTAACTTCTTTCTTTCTTTCTTTTATTCTTTCTTTATGTCTTTTGTTAATTTCTTTCTCTCTGACTTCTTTTCTTTCTTTTTGTCTTTGTTTCTTTCTTTCTCAATGATTTCTTTTCTTTCTTTCTCTATGTTTTTGTTTATGTCTTTCTCACTTCTTTCTTTCTTTCTTTCTTTCTTTCTTGCCTTTGTTATTTTCTTTCTCACAGAGTTCTTTTCTTTCTTTGTATTTGTCTCTTTCTCTGTGCTTTTCTTTTCTTTCTAATCCTCCGGTTTCTTTTTTTTTTTTTTTTCTGACCCCTTGTCTTCCTTAATCGTTCCTAATCAGTCTGTCTCACTGTCTGTCTAACTAGTTACCTTTCTTTCTTTTCACATTTTGGGGATGCTTGATTATCCCCCTTATTTTATTTTCTTCCATCTCTCCCTTCCCACCCCTTCTCCCCAGCTTAAAAAAAAAAAAAAAAAAAAAAAATTAAAAAAAAATTCACTTTGTCTAGCGATCAACCGAACCATTGACAAATCGTGTTTGTTTAAAAGAGAAAAAAAAAAATCACTTTGTCCAACCATCGACCGAACCATCGACGATCCGTGTTTGTTTAAAAAAGAGAGAGAAAAAAAAAAGGATTTTTTTTTACTTTGTCCAACCATCGACCGAACCATTGACAATCCGTGTTTGCTTTTTGTTTGTTTTGTTATATATGCAATTGTTGGGGATATTTCCATATGATAGGAAATGGAATGTCCGTATCTCTTTGTCTGCAATATTTTGAATAGTAACTGATTTGGGGAGGGGGGGGGGGGGTATTTTTGGTTGCAAAGTCAAAAGTAGAAAAAAATAGATACAGCTAGTCACAGCCACCCATGCCTGTAACAACTACTTAATAGGAAAATTAATGCGATGAAAAAAAAAGTGAAAAAAAAAAGAAAGGGATGTAAACTCTGCGCGCCTTGGACATAAAAAAGGCAGGGAAAGGGGCGTAAACTCTGTCGCTGCTGTCGACACTCTCCTCTTTATCTATCTATCTATCTATCTGTCTATCTATCTATCTATCTATCTCTTGTCTTTCTTTAGCGTCGTCTTGGTGTTTCTGTTTTCGAAGACTATTCTCCTGTCTTTGTTCTTGAAACTCTGTTACACTTAATTCTGGTAATAATTAATGCCATGTTGGTAGAGCGCCGGACTCGCGATCCTGAGGCTGCGGGTTCGAATTTCGGTACAGGGAGATTTTTCCCTCGGAGTTAACATTGGTTCTGACTCCATTCCCCATACAGTCCTTCGAATGAGACTATAAACCGAGGTTCCGTGTGTGAACGCACGCATAACGTCTTGCACATACGTAAAATCCCATCACCAACTTTTGGAAGAGAAGGCCAGTTAGGCCGTTGGTATGGATGACACATTACACATAGTATGCACCTTCCCCGAAGATGGAGTATGGCTGCCTTAATGGCGGGATGAAAAACGGTCATACACACAAAACTCCATTGCCTGCCTATACAGGCAGTGTCCGCAGAAGTATCAGCCTGCGCACGCAGAATGAAAGAAAAAAATTATGCCATACCAATTTTGCTGCTGTTGTAGTTGTTGTTCTTAATGTTGTTGTTTACTAAAACTTGCACATAGAGTCAAGTGTGGCCATTAGTTGTCCGTTCTGCAGTGTCTGTTTGCCTATATTTTTTTACGCGTATTTTTGTGACATTTAAGTCTTTCGTTATTCGATTATTACGTTCTGTTTTAATACTGGGAGTGAGACATCAAAGGGGAATGCTTGGAACTCTCAGCACAGCCTACAGTTTTAATGTCATATCAACACCACCAATTCAGCCACCATAGTATTCATTACTTTTGGCTGTTTGCTTTTTTTTTTTTTCAGGATGTGGTCTGACGTGATGAATTGACCCTATTTCAGGGAGAGAGAGAGAGAGAGAGAGAGAGAGAGAGAGAGAGAGAGAGAGAGGGAGAGAGAGAGTGACTGTGTGTGTGTGTGTGTGTGTGTGTGTGTGTGTGTGTGTGTGTGTGTGTGTGTGTGTGTGTGTGTTTCAGTCTAACCCCACTGTTAACGGACACCTGTTCTAAGTTGGGAAAGTTAAGCCTTCTTCAACTTAGTCAAAAAAATCAGTGCAGTTGAAACAAGAACCGAAGTTATTCACTAGAATTAACGGCTTTAAATGCAGTTAAGCAAGCAAAAAGTTTCAACTGATCGTTTTGACAGATCTAATCAAATATTGGACTTATGTAGGACTGCCTTGTAGGAAAAGTACGACCATTTGAACAGGACTGCTTACACAGTCTTATTGAATACAGTCACTTGCCCACAGTACATATCACAGGGGTGTACCTTGCTGACGCAATGAGAGATTTCATGAGGACAGCAGTCTAGCAGATCAGACACAGAAGAGTTTCTACACTCAGGGACACTTTGTTCCACATAAAAAAAGTGCGAGTTCACACCTGCCCTGTCCAGCGAGCGAGCGAGCGAGCGAGAGAGAGAGAGAGAGAGAGAGAGAGAGAGAGAGAGAGAGAGAGAGAGAGAGAGAGAGAGAGAGACAGACAGACAGACAGAATCAGGTCAACAGCAAATGGTGAATGCCTTCAATAAGTGCCATGGATCCTGAACGAGCGAAATGACAAAGACACTTCTCCTGTCTCGTCTACATCTCTGGCATAGGCGGACATCACCCGTGAAACGATGAAAGTAAAACACACAGGCAGTTGGCATGATTGCTGGTGGCGCCCATACATCGCTTTGTGTTAAGTTCCCAGGTGAGATTATTGATCTTGGTGGTTGGTGGGTTGGTTGGAGGTCGGAGGATAGGAAGGCGGAGGGCTGTGGAGGGTGGTGGGAGAGGGAGGGGGTTTAGGATGGGGAATGGAGGTCAACACAAGGCAACGTACTCCTGGGGGGGGGGGGGGGGGGGGGGGGAGGGGGAGGGGGGGGGGTGATCGAGCTGGTCAGTGAGACAGGAGGACCGATCGGGCTGGCGATCAGAGGTCCACCCAGTGTAATCAAAATTCTGGTATTCTCTCTGACACATCTACCCGTCTGTCATATGAAACTATCGCGAGTGTGATCTTTAATCCTCCAGTAAGTCTGTCTCGGGGGGGAGGGGGGGGGGGAGGGGTAAGACAGACGGGTCCCACCCTGTCTTCCCCAACGATTATATACTGAAGGATGATGTGTGTGTGTGTGTGTGTGTGTGTGTGTGTGTGTGTGTGTGTGTGTGTGTGTGATGTCTCACCTTTCTCAGCATTTCACTTCCTTGTTGCCAGAAGTGTTATCAAAGTAGCAGCAGCAGCATCAAGCAGCAGCAGAAGCAGCAACAGAAACAGCAGCAGAAGCAGCAACAGCAGCAGCAGCAAGCAGCAGCAAGGAACAGAAGCAGCAGCAAGCAGCAGAAACAGCAGCAGAAGCAGCAACCTCCAGCAGCAAGCAGCAGCAAGCAGCAGCAAGCAGCAGCAACAGCAGCAAGCAGCAGCAAGCAGCAGCAGCAGCAGCAGCAGCAGCAGCAGCAATGGTAACAGCCCAAAACTTCACTGTCCCCAGAAAGAGGATCATATAGGAGACATCATCCTCCAAGACCCCCCACACAGTGCCCGTCATTACATCGCCGTCTCACGCATCCCCACTCCTCCACTATTAGTCTCCCTCTCAACCGCCGCTGCTCCTCATCCATCCTCTCACTCCCCGACCCACCACCACCGCCCGCCCGCCCTCTTCACCCTTGTCAACAGACCACTCTGCCACCTTGCTCGCCACAAGCTCAGCGGTTTGCACCTGAGTTATTTATTGGGCGAGTGCCACCGCTGACACCTCGCTTCACACCTGTCGCCCTTTATACCCGGAGTCAAGCGTCAAAACTGAGTTACTGCCCTTTCGCTAAGGGGCAATAACTCATCAGCGGTGACCGCAGGGGGAGTTAAGATAACAATCTTCTGTATTGTTGGTTGGCCAACGACAGGGAAAAAAAAAAAAAAAAAGAAAAAAAAAAACGAAAAGACGGAGAAAAGAAAGAAAGAAAGAAAGATATCATACCCCACTTCCTCCCCCTACCCCCCCCCCCACCCCCCGCATATTTCCTGTACTCCCCACCCCAGCCCGCCCCTACTTCCCTTCCCACTTCCCCCATCCCACGAGACAGATGAAGAAATGAATGAATAAATACAAATAAAATTATGAAAAAAAAAAAAAGAAGTGAAGAAAACCTCGATGTTCCCTAAGACCCCCCCCCCCCCCACCCCCCCCCCCCCCCCCCCCCCCCGAAGTAAAAAAGAATAATAAGCAAAATTGTGATAGTTAAAAAACTGAACTATGTTGTGGGCGGAAGAAGAGATGGTAGAGGATGGAGCCTGCAGAGTGGTGGAGGTTATAACCATTGAAAAAGACAATGAAACATAAGAAGTTTCCTATGAATAGGTGGTTGATACCAATGGTCATCCCTTTTCGATAATGTGTGTGTGTGTGTGTGTGTGTGTGTGTGTGTGTGTGTGTGTGTGTGTGTGTGTGTGTGTGTGTGTGCGTGCGTGCGTGCGCGCGCGCGCGTGCGCGCGCGCGCGCGCGCGCGCGTGTGTGTGTGTGTGTGGATGGGGGAAGGGGGCAGCGCTTACGATACAGCATTTGGGTGAACGGTAGCGGCATCGGCATAGCATCCTATCCGCCCCGAGTTGGGTGGCACGTGGGAAAAGGTGGAAGCGGGCGGGGAGGATGAGTGGGGAATGGGTTTGATGGGTGAGAGTATGAGACAGTCGGGGGGGGGGGGGGGGGGGGGGGGGGGGCACACAAGAAATTATAAGGAATCGTGATGGGAAATAAAAAAAAAAAATGGAACAGAAAAGCAGTATATGCTACAAAATATTGATATCGGCTAGAAAAGACAAAATGGAAGGAAACAATAGGCAAAAGAGAGAGAGAGAGAGAGAGAGAGAGAGAGAGAGAGAGAGAGAGAGAGAGAGAGAGAGAGGAGAGAGAGAGAGAGAGAGAGAGAGAGAGAGAGAGAGAGAGATTTTCTGGAAATGGTACAAAGAAGCAGGAACTGTTTAGGACAGAACAAGGTAGGTAGAAGGAAATACGGAAAAGATAAGAAAAAAGACACTGGAAAACATCATGGAAAATGATCGTAAAAACAACAACAACAACAACAACAACAACAGGAAATGTTAGAAAATGTGTAGACAAATGGCCGACAGAAGTAGAAAATGGCGAGGGAAAACGAGGAAAAATGGCAGCAAAAAGCTGATGGTTCTGGCTGTACGCATTCTTCATCATCCAAGGTTAAAGTTGGGTCAGGTGGACAGGAGTGTCCTCGAGCGGATTCCGGACACGTTTTGACCAAAGGTCATCGTAGTTCGCTCCTTGTCCATTTCTATGATGGACG
>JADBJO010001777.1:73602-76102 GCA_016801955.1 Conus betulinus | reverse complement strand
AAAATTCCTCGTATGAGAGGTGCAATATGAATTCTGTACCCGACATTAAAAGGTACCACGGACGAAGTGTCTGAAACCAGAATGTAATACGAGCAAACGACTCTCATACCAGAATGTAGCACGAACGAAATTAATAGTCATGTGCAAGAATATTACACGAACAAAAGATTATCACTCAAATAAACTATGAAGCCAATAGTTTCGTGCCAAAATAGGAAACGAACAATCAACCCTCACGCCAGAATTTGGTATGAATGAAAGACACACACCAGAAAGCAACGATGAACACACACACACACACACACACACACACACACACACACACACACACACACACACGCACGCACGCACGCACGCACGCACGAATGCACGCACGCACGCACGCACGCACACACACACACACACACGCACAGAGTCACATGCAAAACACTATCACTAGACTTATCATGAACAAAGCTTTTTCAAACCAGTATGAAATACGAACAAACCACACCAGAATGTAAAATAAAAAAAAGAAAAAAAGAAAAAAAAAAAAAAAAAAACCCAACCCTGTCATCCCAGAATGCGACACGAATGAAGTATTCTCATGTTAGAATGTAATACGAACCCAATACTTTCATAGGAGAATGTAACGCGAACGAAGACTTCTGACGACAGAACGTAAGATGATGTAATGTTTCTTATGAACAGAGGAGACAGTGTCTGAAAACGAACCTCCATGTCTAACAGCAAATTCTCCAAACTGCTAACTGTGTTGTCAGTGTAATTGTTCTGCAAGCAAAGTTAGCACTTTTCAACGCTGAATATCATTAGCATGTAAACCTTCCAAGGAACTAACTACGCAAGGTCGTAGACGTTCTGATAGGCAGCGTAAAAATCATCTCCACTTTCATTACTTGTTTCTCGGTTCAATTAACCACAGAAATTTAGTGACTTTTTCAATGAAAAATCAGAATCACTTCCTGACACTCTTGATTTTCAGTCTGTACCAGTGCCTGATGCGTACCACAATACTTTTACCTGGTATTCCTTTTTGTTGTTGTTGTTGCTTTGAGCCTGTGGCTGATTCAGTCGTAAAAAGAAAAAAAAAAAAATAATAATACTTCGCAATGACGTGTTTCACTGGATTACTGTAACTTCTCTTCTTACCGGCTGTCCAAAGAATCTTCATCTCCGACTCCAACAGCACAAAATAATGGTGTTGGACTGATACTCATATGCTCTAAAGACATCCATGTCACTCCTTTACTCCTGTCTCTTCACTGGAAAAAAAAAAAAAAAAAAAGAGCTGACTGCAGACATTCTCTGCTGTGCTTTAAATGCCTGAATGGTGTGGCTCCTCCTTATCTTGCTGATTTTCTCAATCTTCACTACACTTCGTCACGGACAGTCGCACGCCTCATCTGATACTCTTCTCCTCCGTGTCCCCCCGATTGCAAACTCCCTCTGTCACTCAGCAGTGCCCGTTCTCTGTCATCCTTCAAACCTCTCTTGAAAACTACTGTCTTCACGTTCTGATTGACGTCGCTTCATCATCCCTTAACGGCTGTGCTCTCTCTCTCTCTCTCTCTCTCTCTCTCTCTCTCTCTCTCTCTCTCTCTCTCTCTCTCTCTCTCTGTCCCCACTCTCTCTCAATCCTTGATCGAATAAAGGTTTTCTCAGTTCTAAAGGTTCTTCTCTCAGTTCTGAGTCTATCTCTCTCTCTCTCTCTCTCTCTCTCTCTCTCTCTCTCTCCTCTCTCTCTCTCTCTCTCTCTCTCTCTCTCTCTCTCTCTCTCTCTCCTCTTTCTCTCTCTCTCAATCCTTGATTGAGTACAGGTTTTCTGAGTTCTAAGTTCTGAGTTCTCTCTCTCTCTCTCTCTCTCTCTCTCTCTCTCTCTCTCTCTCTCTCTCTCTCTCTCTCAATCCTTGATCGAATAAAGGTTTTCTGAGTTCTGAGTTCTTTCTCTCTCTCTCTCTCTCTCTCTCTCTCTCTCTCTCTCTCTCTCTCCTCTCTCTCTCTCTCTCTCTCTCAATCCTTGATCGAGTACAGGTTTTCTGAGTTCTGAGTTCTCTCTCACTCTCTCTCTCTCTCTCTCTCTCTCCTTCACTCCCTCTCTCCCAATCCTTGATCGGTGGACAGTAAAGAACATCCTCAGCAAAAGCAAAATAAACAATTTTGTAGGATCAAAAGTTATTCCATGTCTACAATTTTCAATCATTTCCAGCGCTGACACATTTATAAAGAGAGAAAACAACAAGGGATCACAAACAACACCCTGTTTTCTGCCTCGAGAATACATAAGAAAGTCAGACGGGGTTTTGCTCCTAACCTTATTCTTGTTTTTACCTAGTTATACATGTTCTTTTCACATGAAACATAATGATCTTTAATTCCGTTTTTCATAAAAGTAGGCCACCGAAGTTTACGGGAAATACAATTAAAGGCCTTTCAAAATCGACAAATGCAACATGCAACTTTTGATTACTTACAAAATGCTTTTAAATGGCAGCTATTAAAG
>JADBJO010001777.1:61102-68602 GCA_016801955.1 Conus betulinus | reverse complement strand
GGAATTTCAATCTTTCTCCTTTTTGGTAGTGCAAATAAAGCATGCACTCAGCCACTCATAATTATATTTACATACATGTGTGCACGTATGAGAGAGAGAGAGAGAGAGAGAGAGAGAGAGAGAGAGAGAGAGAGAGAGAGAGAGAGAGAGAGAGAGAGTGATGATTTATCATTAAAAAAAATCATTAAGATAAGACATATTCCAGACATTTCTATTCCTCACTGCTCCAGGACATGCACACAGAACACACACACACACACACACACACACACACACACACACACACACACACACACACACACACACACACACACACTCCAGCATGATCCCAGGATGCCGCAAATGTAACAGGTGCCGCAAACTTAACGAGTGTCGCAAACGTAAAGAGTGTCGCAAACGTACACTTCCAGACTCCCTGACCTTTCAGCTACAGCACCATAGTACCATGGCGGCAGGTCTGTAAGGTGAATTTTAACCTGGTCGTCTATAAGGTTAATATC
This sequence comes from Conus betulinus, assembly GCA_016801955.1. NCBI lineage: Eukaryota > Metazoa > Mollusca > Gastropoda > Neogastropoda > Conidae > Conus > Conus betulinus. Next base: position 68,102 of record JADBJO010001777.1, on the reverse strand, counting down.
TACTTGTGGCTAGGCTGTCGGTCTTTAGACGCAAAACTGACGAGGTGTTGACAAGGAGAAAGGCACTCGCAGACTGTCTGATGAGCTGCAAAAGAAAGAGGATAAGAAAATTACTACTGTTCTTTCTACCTACGAGAGGACTTGACGATTTTTTTTTTGCTGCTGTATAGGGTGGGGTAGGGGTGGGGGGATGGGGGGTGGGGGGGGGGGGGGAGGGATGGGGGAGGGGAGGAGGAGGAGTGGGGGTGGGGACTAATGGCTGATCAGAATATGAAACATTTCTCTTATGATCTTTTGCAATCTCTCTCTCACTCTCCTCTCTCTCTCTCTCTCTCTCTCTCTCTCTCTCTCTCTCTCTCTCTCTCACGCACGCACGCACGCACACACACACATCTATCTATCTATCTATCTATCTATCTATCTATCTATCTATCTATCTATCTATCTCCCCCGATCGAAGATGAAGAGTATTTGAAATAGAAAGAAGACAACTGAAACATTCCATCTTTGTCTTTGTTACTTAAGAACTGGAATGTACATGTCAGGCCACGTGTGATTTGCCCAGTTCTATAAACTTCCTCACGATGAATAGAGCGAGCCGCTGGAACTTACCTGCTGGAAGCTATGGTTGCAGCTGAGACAAACCCGCAACCACATGACACGCTCTGCTTACATAATTACCACTTCATAACCAGCAGAGCTTCTACTTGATTGGAAGAATGCCAATGAGAATTTCAAAGATTACCAATACCAGACCGTTACTACTACTTGTGGCATGTAGAATGGAACTCTCTCTGTGTCTGCCTCTGTCTCTGTCCCTCTCTCTCACTCTCTTGTAATCTCTGTCTGTCTGGCTGGCCGTCTCTCTCTCTCTCTCTCTCTCTCTCTCTCTCTCTCTCTCTCTCTCTCTCTCTCGGCATCTCGTTTGTGCATTTACTGTGCCCCTCCTCCCTTCGCTGCTAGTTTATTCATTCTCCATGTCTGGCCCACCGCCGGCAGATCGTCTCTTCTGAGATCCAAGTAAAGGTCGACAACTCTTAGCAGCTGTCAACGCTGACTGTGGCTGATAATGCCTGAGTTCGTTAATTAAACAGTAGCGCCTACCACTCACACCGTGGACAGATCTTTATCAGGTTGTTGATTCCTGGCCCAGCCGACTGCGGAGACCATCTCAGGGAAGCGGCAGGCGGGGTTGGGAGTAAGTGTGTGTGTGTGTGTGTGTGTGTGTGTGTGTGTGTGTGTGTGTGTGTGTGCGCGCGCGCGTGCGTGTGTGCGTGTGTGTGCGCGCGCGCGCGCGCGTGTGTGTGTGTGTGTGTGTGGTGTGGTGTGTGTGAGGCCAACTAACCAAACGCCCTTCACTCTTACTACCATCCTATCATCTTACAGACAAGGAGAGCCTCCATGCTCCACACTTGCACTCACATTCCTACTACAACTTGCGGGAGCAAGCCAACGCCACGCATGGTGGGCACGTGGGTCTCGTCTCTTCGCGCCTCGGACGATAAGAGGCGAGATGTGGCCCCTCACTGGTGTTATAGGCTGTCGTCACATCTACATTATAACTATCTTTCCGCCCGCCAGGCTGCCCAGTGACGTCATTGCTGTCTGGAGAACCAAAGGGAGGATACTCCCGCCGGGGATCCGGCAGGGGGCGAGAGAGGCGAGATCGTGAAAGGTTTCGCTTCGCCCCACGGTCTCAGCTCGGAGGACCGGGTTACGTTCGATTATGGTTCTTGGGAGAGCCGCCATTTGCATAAATATGGCGTTGGGATTCGCCTTTTGTTTGTGTGTGTGTGTGTGTGGGGAGGGGGGGGGGGAGGTGGGGCACGAGTCTGTTTAATGGCAGATACTGGGTCCGCGGCTAGAAGGGTGAGGATGTTTGTGTGGTGTTGGGGGCGAGGGGTGGGGATGGGGGGGGGGGGGGGGGGGGGGGTAGGGGGGGGGGGGGTTGGGGGGGGGGGGGGGGGGGGGGGGAGAATTACTGAATATATGGGTGTTTTTGTGGAGTTTGACCCCATGCCAGAGTGAGTGCTTTGGGCGAACGCTTGAGTGTGTTTGGGTGCGAAAGTGTGTGTGTGTGTGTGTGTGTGTGTGTGTGTGTGTGTGTGTGGTGTGTGTGTGTGTGTGTGTGTGTGTGTGTGTGTGTGTGTGTGTGGGTGTGTGTGTGTGTGTGTTTGTGTGTGTGTGTGCAGGCGCGCGCGTGCGTCCGCGTGTGTGTGTGCGTTGTGTTGTGTGTGTGTGTGTGTGTGTGTGTGTGTGTGTGTGCGTGCGTGTGTGTGTGTGTGTGTATGTGTGTGTGTGTGTGTGTGTGTGTGTGTGTGTGTGTGTGTGTGTGTGTGTGGTGCGCGCGCGCGCGCGCGCATTTAATTAAACTCTTATTTCATAGTGACAGGGGATTAAGAGAGAGAGAGAGAGAGAGAGAGAGAGAGAGAGAGAGAGAGAGAGAGAGAGAGAGAGAGAGAGAGAGAGAGAGAGATTTATAAAGGCCGGGGGCCCATTTCCATGTAAATATGCAGATGATAACATTGTATATCGCATTTCCAAGAGGTTAGGTGAAAAACTTCAGCTAACGCCGCGTTTTTCATAGCCAAAAACTCACTGCACAAATACACAGCAGGCTGTTTCACTGTTTTCATCACTGGTCGAGACCATGAACTAAACCAGTTTCAAGAAGGAAGGATGCCGGATAAATTAAGGCGGAATATTTCGCTATTTGAGATCAGTGAATTCTAGTCATGAAAGGACAAAAATGAACTTCATTTGTCTGCGATTTAGAACACGATGGACAAACGCTCACACGATCATTCAAAGTTCTCTAATACTGACAATGTACATAGATATCTGAAATATCAGATCTGCACTTCGTTATAATACGTTTCGTTTGCCTGGCAATAACCATTTACCAATACCTTGGAACACACTGCGTAGCATCTACATATATCAAATCTGTTGCTATCTTCGACCTATCATTTCCATCTCTGCCAAGTGCAATCAGCCAGTCTTTGCCTAAATGCATGATTAAATCATCTAAATCACATACATCTCGGTTCTCTTTCCTAATAGAAAAAAATCGAATCCATATCCATACATTTTTTTTGTCTTAGAGAGAGAGAGAGAGAGAGAGAGAGAGAGAGAGAGAGAGAGAGAGAGAGAGAGAGAGAGAGAGAGAGAAGGTGGGATGGCGTAAAGGGGGGAGAGGAGAGAGGACGGGGATGGCGTAAAGGGTGAACGGGAGGGGGGGGGGGGGAAGGGGAGTAGGGCACCTCCTTTCGACAGCACAATTTCAGCCCTAGATTAATGACGCACGTAAGTTTTCAAGTTCCTCCAAGTTAAAAAGTTTAAAGCAGCACACACACTATAGGTACATGCACCGTCTGAAACCAGGAACAAGTATCGGACAAGTCTACGAACATCCTGGATAACTGACCCCCCTCCCCCCCCCCCCCCTCCCCCCCCCCCCCCCCCCCCCCCCCCCCCCTCCCCCCCCCCCCCCTCCCCGTCACAAAAAAAAAGAAAAAGTTTTTGGAAATGCTACGGATGTGCTTGTCTGTGCCACGCCGCTCTTTCCTACCCTCAAACCCTGCAGGGGAGCGGGGGATGGGGTGGGGGTGGGGATGCTGAGGCGCAACGGTGATTTCCTGTTGACATTTTCCCGTCTGTTGACGTTTCTCTGTTCATTTTTAGTATTATACTCATTGGTATATTTCTTACCTTCTGTTTTTACTATATTTCCCATTATCAAGATGCCCCTTCTTTTCTTTTCTTTCTTCCTCTCTCCTTCTTTTGAAATGGATCAACTGATGGCGGAGAACGAAGCAAAATTTAGAAAGAGAGGGGGTTAGTTACCGCCAAGGACATTGACAAACAAAAGCACAGGACAAGACTTGTTTGTCAATGTCCTTGGCGGTAACTAACCCCTCTCTTTCTAATTTCTCCTTTTATATTTCTTAGATTTTCTTTCTTCTTTTCCTTCTTTCATATTTTCTTAGATTCTATCTCACTGTCTCTCCAATATTTGTTTCTTTCTTCTCCCTCCCTCTATCTTTTTTCTTTCTTATCATCATTATCATTAGTAGTAGTGATTATCATCATTTTAATCATTGTAATCATTATCATTATTACTATTGCTACTGCAAGCACGTTATAGTAATTATTCTCTAACTCCTCTCCTCCCTTTTCTTCCGATAGTATCGTTATTGCTAGAAGTAGAACTACTACTACTACTACTACTACTACTACTACTACTATTATTATTATTATTATTATTATTATCATTATAAGATTATTATTATTGTTATTTCATTATCATTTTCATCATTATTTTTTTCTTATTATTAGCAGCAGCAGGAGCAGCAGCAGCAGCATTAGTAGTAGTAGTAGTAGTAGTAGTAATAGTAGTGGTAGTAGTAGTAGTTGCAGTAGTAAAAGCAGTGCTTTCTTTATATCATAATCATCATTATCATTATTCTAACCGGCATTGTCTCCCTTTCAATGTCGGTTCCGTTCTGCATCAGCCTTTTTTTTTGGGCACCCAGTTTGACGCGAGAAGTGACTGTCTTCTGTTTGCAACGTCTTAAATGGTATTTGCCTCGTCTGAAAAAGACCAACTGGGTCGAAACGCGTTGTGTTTGTTCTGCAGCTTGTTGATTCTTTCGTTTGGCGGCACAGTTTCTCGCTCTTGTTTCAATTTCCGTCTGCAATCGCCCTATCTTGAAACCTGCAGCCCTGAGCAAGACAGCTGGTCGACTGAAAGGCTTGCAGCCTGATGATGGTGTTTTCTCTTCTTCTGTCCGTTTCTTCTTCCTCATCCACCGAGGGTGGCATTGACTGTCTCCGGGGATTTGAAGATGTGTAGGCAGCACATTTGGATTCATCATTCGCCTGGGGAAAATAAGTGTGAGAAGATTGATTGACTGATTGACGGCTGCATGGATGGGAAGATTAATAGACTGATTAATCAAATGGCTGAGAGATTGATCTATGACAAGTGGATGGAAAGACGGATTCATGTACGCGCGGGCTTCTCGGTGGAACGCATAGCTGATTGGTTGATTGATTGATTGATTAATTGATTGATTGATTGGTGGTTGATATTGATTCACTCATTCATTCATGAACACATTGATTGATTTACCGATGTTCTTGTATGGATACATGGATGGATGGATTATTTGATCGATTGATCGATTTGTTGGTTGTTGTTAAGAGTAAGTGACTGACGTAGAGGACAGACTGATTGGCTAATTGAACAGGAAGAAAGGAAGGAAAGGAAATAGGTGCAGGGATGGATGCATCGACTGATGAGAGATTCATCAGTTGAATGATCGATGGAAGGAGGTGTGGACGGATTGCATGACCGGTTGAAGGGAAGGACTGATTCATGGACGGACGGAAATCTTGATTGACGCGAAAATGGCTGGACGGATTGTCTGACTGATGGAAAGGCGAACGGACAGATCAATTGATGAATAGAAGGAAAAATGGATGGATGATGCTTGGATAGATGGAATGTCTGATTAATGGATAGCTGCTCGGGTATTTTTGATTGATGGAAGGATGAACGGGTTATAAATAAAAAAAAAAGCTTGAACAATTAATTGATTGATTAATTGATGAAAGTATTGATGAATTGTGTAGAGGTTTGATTTATGGACGGATGGATGGACAGATTTTTTGATGGAAAGATGTGTGCACTGCTTAGTGGACGAATTGAGCAGATGATTGATTGATGCATCGATGGATGGTTGCACAGAAACAAGCTGCGGGATACTCATGAAGAGAGGAGAAGAACATAGTTCACAATGCTTTCCTCCTGTTGTGAGAGAGACTCCAGTGGCCTTTTGGTGCGATCTTTTGTCGCTGGTGTCATTCCGCAACACTGAAACAGCCAGTCCGTCTGCAAGCCGATCGATCAATCGATCGAACAAAAATCTATCAGTCAGACAGTACGATAAGCCGCTTCATGAGTATCCAGTGGCTAGTCCCCGTCCACTCCATACCCTCCATGGAACCTGGGGAACACGGACCAAACGCAGCTGGCGAGCATAGACTGAGCCTCGCTTACAGCCCCCCCCGCCCCCCCCCCCCCCCCCCCATCCCACCTCATCCACCTCGTCCCCAATCACCACCCCCATCAACAAAAGCCGACCTTCAGCCTTCCTCCCCCTCATTCCACCAACCCCTTCCCACCCTTTCACACCATCATCTCTCTACCCATTCTAGTGTCATGCAGTTCATCATCCGGGGCTGCTTTCCTGGACCCAGTTCTTCCCCCTCCCCATCCACCCCCCCATCCTAAAGCCGACCTTCCCCAGTTCACACCACCGGCACCTTCGCCCCTCCCCCCCCCCCCCCCTCCACCGTACCGTCCCCCCTAATTACAGTGTCAACCCATCAATATGATGTCGGCAGGCATGACTTTACCAGACGAAGGTCACAAGACAAGACTGATGCTGAAATCTAGAGAAACAAAGCCTGCAGGATTTTGACGATGGCGGCATGGGTTTGTTTGTTTTTTCTCTCTCCTCCAGTATCGTATAATGGCAAAAAAACAAACAAACAAACAAAAAACAAAAGAAACAAACAAACAAAAATCGGTCGACATTCTTCAATCTAGTTCTGTCCGAGGCATGTAGAATGTAGATAGGTGGCCCATACTACCTATCATACAGAACGAAACACGTGGCCCATACTATCTATCATACAGAACGAAACAGGTGGCCCATACTATCACACAGAACATAGCCAGGTGGCCCATACTATTTATTATACAGAACGTAGACAGGTGGCCCATACTATCATACAGAACGTAGACAGGTGGCCCACACTATATATCATACAGGACGTAGACAGGTGGCCCATACTATCATACAGAACGTAAAACGGATTGCCTACACGATCTGTTATGCAGAACGGTAAGCAGGTGGCCCATACTATATCTATCACACACACACAACGTAGCCAAGTGGCCCGTAGACTACGCATGCCCTCAAAAGCGAGA
>JADBJO010001777.1:33602-43602 GCA_016801955.1 Conus betulinus | reverse complement strand
AGAAAGAAAAAAAAAATCATGAAATAGAGAAGGATATACTACACAGAAAGATCGGAAGAAAAATCCAGAAAAAAGCATTGATCAAAAGAAAGAGAAAAAGCTGGTAGGAAAGATATTATGAAAATGAGTACGTTTCCCGCTGATAGACTTATTTTTATGAACAAGGTTAAGTTTAACCTGAAAAAAACGAAAACACGGTTTAAACCACACCACAAAAGCAACACAACAAAGACACAGTCAAGATCATAAAAATTTCAGTGCTGCAACAAAACTAAACTGAACGAACTAAAACGACAATGATAGGGAAGAAGCGATGGGAAAGAAAAGAACACCAACAAACACAATCATCACAACCACCTCTACCACACACACACACACACACACACACACACACACACACACACACACACGCACGCACGCACGCACGCGCACACACATGCGCACGCGCGCGCGCGCATACACACACACACACACACACACACACGCACGCACGCACGCACGCATGCCGCACGCATGCACACACCACACACACACACACAACACACACACACACCACACACACACACACACAACCACACACAACACACACACACCCACACATTTTAAGCTAAGAAATGGATTCGAGAGAAATAGAAGGAAAAAACAGAAAACAACACACACACACACACACACACACACACACACACACACACACACACACACAAACAACACAAAGCGTCTTAAAGAAATCAACAATATAAATAAACCCAATCAACCAAAGCGGTTCGAGGGGAGGAAGAGAGGAAGAGGGAGTTGGAATAGTGGAGAGACGGGGGAGGAGGGGGGGGGGGGAGGAGTGGAAGGGAGGGGGGGGGGAGAGGAGTGACTTGTTGGGACAGGGACAAAGAATGAAGCAAATGGAAGGGGGGGGGGGGGGGGGAGGGGAAAAAGAAGACTCTTCACCTCATTAGTCATGATCGTGTGCGCGCCCCTAAATCCTTTATTGCCGAAACTCACGTGCGGTATTTCAATTTGAAAACTTGTGGCAGCGCCCGCCATCTCTTCACACACTTGTTCTTCAAGTGGCGACATCATTACGCCCGGATCACGTGACAAAGGGAAAGCACTCTGAAGTGTCTTCATCCTGTAACCGCTTCCACATGTTTATGGTTTACTTACCCCTTCTCTCTCTCTCTCTCTCTCTCTCTCTCTCTCTCTCGGTCTCTCTCTCTCTCTCTCCACGTCTGTTCCTACAGCCAACCACTCTCTCTCTCTCTCTTCTCTCTCTCTCTCTCTCTCTCTCTCTTCTCCCCCGCTCCTCCCTCCCCCCCCCTTCCTTTGCCACCACTCATATCTGAATCCAATTTTCTTTGTCCCACTTTTTGCTTATCCTTTGTATTTGTTACCAACTTTCTCCACAACCCCTTCATCCTGCCAATCCTCTGCGACTAAGAGGTGTGTAGGAAATGCTTGAAAACAAGACCCTAGGTGATCCAAAAACACGGGGGAATGGACAGGAAGGCTTGTTACATGATCTTCTTTCTTTCCGTTCTCGTCTCTCTCTCTCTCTCTCTCTCTCTCTCTCTCTCTCTCTCTCTCTCTCTCTCTCTCTCTCTCTCTCTCTCGTTGTTTTCTTCGTCTTTTGTTTGTTCCTTTCCTCTTTAACTTTATCTAGTTTTTTTTTAAAACCTTCGTTTTCTCTCTTGTTTTTTTCCCTTACTTTTACTTTCCTTTGTTTATTTTTTCCCTTCGTTTTGTTCCCCCTTTTGTGTTTTGCTTTCCTTTTCTTTCTCCTTCTTTTCTCTTTTTTGCTTTTTTCTGTTTCGTTTCCTTTATTTTCTTTAATTGATGTTTTCCTCCTTTCTTTCAGTCTTTGCTTATTTTCGTTTTGAATCTGTTTGAATATTTTTTTTCTCTCTCTTTCTTTCTCACTTTTGTGTCGTTTTCTATTTTATTTCTTACTCTTTTCTTTTTTTTTTTTTTTCCCCTTCGTTTCTGTTCATACCCCCACTCCAAACCCCCCCCCCCGGTTATCTTTGTATTTCAATTCTTTCTTTTTTTTCCTTCCCATTTTTTTTTTCTTTCTTCTCTGTTTAAACTGGCTTCATCATTATTTTGTTCTCTGCGTTCGTTCTTTTCTGTCTATTTTTTTTGGTGTTTTGTTTTTGTGTTCTTTTTCTCGTCTTTCTTTCCCGTAATCTTCTTTGCTTTCTTTTGTCTTTTCCTTTCCTTTTCCTCCTGTCCCTTTTGTCATTGTTTCTTTTCTTTTATTAAGTTCCTTCCCTCTTCTTTCTTTGTTTTCTTTCCTCCTTTCCATCTGTTTCTATTCTTTCTTTTCTCTGGCTGTCTGTCTGTCTTTCTTCTGTCTCTTTTTTGTGCGGGTTCTTTTCGCGGCATTTTTTTCTTTTCTGTTCTTTTCTTTTCTATACCTTTTTCTTTGATTCTTTTTTCCCCCTTTGTTTTGGTTGGTGTTCTTGGTCCTTTTCGTCCATTTCTTTCCTGTTTCTAACCACTTCGTTTTCATTATTTTTTTTTCCTTTTTGGTTGGTATTCCCACCTTCTTTCTTCTTTAAAGCTTTCAGCTTGTAGAAAACAGATAAATGTTAGATAGACAAACAGTCAGATAAATGTTGAGAGAGAGAGAGAGAGAGAGAGAGAGAGAGAGAGGCCCAGCGGAGAGAGAGAGAGAGCGGAGGAAGATAGAGAGAGAGGCGAGAGACGAGAGGATTGCTGATCGTCGTAGAAAAAATGTCAAGGGAAGTAAAATCGGTTACGGCTCAGCTGCAGTTACCTTTCATGTTGGTCACAATTTTCTTTCTATGTGACAGTTGTGAACATTTCATTGAAAAAAAAAATCGTAACTTTTGTTACATGTTATCAAATTATTGAATCTTGGTGTCACGGGGAAGAAGAATTTTTTTTCTGGAGCTTTTCAAGTATGTAAATGCGTTTCAGATTTGCAGAGCTGTATTAGTTTTTTTTTTTCCTGAGCCTACTTACATATAAAAATAAGGAGCTAAAATCCTACTGTCCTCAGCTGGCACCATCAGTCCTCAGGTCAACTCAAAGTCTGAATTAGGAGTGTTCCTCTCTGAGACTGGTGCTGTCTCATCGCTGATGAGTTCATCTGATCTAAGACTTTGCAGGAAAAAAAAATCTGTAAAAATCTGGCCTTAGGGACCCTTTTTTTTTTTTCGGCATGTTTGGAAGGAATTTTTTTTCTCTCCCCCCCTCCCGGTTGTTCTCTCCTGTGTGATTTATTGATTTATGGTCAAGTTGGAATCACTTTTATTAGTATTACTACTACAGAAACTGAACAGAGAAGAGCATTCAGTATTCATTTGCCGGCCAATATCTTCTGGTTGAGGAACAAGAGATTCTTTCCCATGAACTACTACACATGACTATTTTTTTTTTTTTTTTCATCTCCCCATGAAAGGTTATCTATCGAAGCACGTTTGAAAGAAAGAGGAAAAGAAGGAGAACAAAGGAAGAAAGAAACGTTACACGCGTCTGACTAGCTGACTGATTCGAAAGCCTTCTAAAAGTACACAAATCAATCACCGAAAAAAATCAATCACCAATTCTTTCCTCGTTCTTCATTCTTTTGATTGTTATGTCTTAAAAAAAACCCCACCAAAAAAAACCAACAACAACAAAAACATTAAATACAGTGATTTTTAACGATCACAAAGTCTGACACGAGCCAAGACAACAACAAAACAAAACCAAAAAAAAAAAAAAAAAAAAATCGTCAATCGTCAGAAGACGGGCAGATTTAAGTTCCAGATATTATCCACGTGATGCATAGAATGGCAAAACAGAGGATGTGAGGGAAGGGGGGGGGGGGGGGGGGGGGGGGGGGGGGGAGGGGGGTGAAGGGGGAGGGGTAGGATAGTGGAGCAGCAGACTGTAGGGGCGCTTTGGCCGAGGAGAAGGGAGGAGTGTGAAGAGACTGGAGGAATATAAAATCCTAGCGAGAACCTTTATGAAATATTATGATCGCCTGAAGGCAGACCGGCCCGACGTCTTTCAGCTTTACATTGCTGCACTGTGCCGTGTTTCGCTCCGTCATTTGCATAACAGCCAGTAAGGAAGGAGGTGGTTGGTGGTGGTGGGTGATTTTCGCTGATGCTGAGAGAGAGAGAGAGAGAGAGAGAGGAGAGAGAGAGAGGAGAGAGAGAGAGGAGAGAGGGGGGGGGGGGTGGGGTGGGGGCGGGGGTGATTTCAATTTCTTTAACTGGTGTTCACCGTACCTGTATACGACAATACCGTTTAAAAGAACATTCAGGTTTCCAGTGAAAAAAGAAATGTGAATAGTTTTTGCTTTGCTGTTGAATGTTATACTTTTCTTTGTCTTTGTGACTATCTGTCTGTCGGTATGGAATGAACGTGGAGTGACTACTGATCTGATGCGGTACAATTGGCTAGTAATGTGTGTGTGTGTGTGTGTGTGTGTGTGTGTGTGTTGTGTGTGTGTGCGTAGCACGGTGTTTGGTGTGTGTGTGTGTGTGTGTGTGCTTGTGAGTGTGGGAGTGTGTGTGTGGTATCGTGTGTTTGTCCTGTGGGGTTGTAGTGTTGTGTTGTGTGGAGTGTGCGTGGCGTGTGGGTGTGTGTGTGTGTGTGGGTGTGTGTGTGTTTGCATTAGGTGTGTGTGTGTGTGAAGAAGTGAAGGGTGGGGGAGGGGGCGTGCGGCAGATAGGAGAGAACAGCACAGTTAGTAGACAAGACAGAAAGACAGATAGGACAGAAAGACAGATAGACAGACGACCAGACAGATAGACAGACAGACAGCCAGAACAGACAGAAAGAGAGACCGATAACAGACAGACAGGACAGAGGGATGGGACGGTAGGGGCAGGTAAAGAAAAGCAGGAAAAAAAAAAATCCCTGTGTGTGTGTGTGTGTTGTGTGTGGGGGGGGGGGGGGGGGGGCGTGCAGCGCGTGTGTATGCGAGTGAAGTGAGTGTGTGTGTGTTGTGTGTGTGTGTGTGTGGGTGTGTGTGTGCTGTGAGTGCGCTGCGCGGCGTGCGTGCGTGCCTGTGCGTGCGTGTTTGTGTGGGTGTGTGTATGTGTTTGTGGTTGTGTGTGTGGTGTGGGTGGTGTGTGTGTGTGGTGTGTGTGTGTGTGTGTTGCACACGTGCGTTACACATTGCGTGTAGTCGTGGGCGTGTGTGGTGTGTGGGTGGGGTGTGTGCGTTGTGTGGTGCTGTGTGTGTGGTGTGTGTGGGTGTGTTGTGTGGGTGTGTATGCACGCGCGTTACATTCAAGTGTAATGTGTGTGTGTGCGTGGTTGTGCGCGCGCGCGCGCGTGCGTGCGTGTGTTGTGTGAGTGTGTGTGTGTTGTGTGTGTGTGTGCATGTATGAGAGAGAGAGAGAAGAGCAGAGAGATGAGAGAGTGCTGGAGAGAGAAGAGATGAGAGAGAGAGAGAGGAGAAACCGATGAGAGAGGAGAGCGTGGGTGTGTGTAAGTTAAGTGTGCAAGGCATGTTGTACATTTGTCATTCGTGTTTGTTCGTACGTATGTACGTGCGCGCACGCGGAGTTGCGTTGTGCGTGCGTCCTTGCAGTGCGTGCGTGGAGTGTGTGTGTGTGTGTGTTTGCCGCAGTGTGCGTGTGCGTGTGTTGGGGTGTGTGTGTGTGTGTGTGGTGTGTGTGGTGTTGTTGCGCGTGTCTATGGGTGTGTGTGTGTTTCGGCGAGGATCTTGCATGTGTTGCATCTGCACACGTGTCTATATTTCAACACCCAGTCCTTGATGAGGAATGTTCCTTTTTTTGTGTTTTTGGTTTTTTTTTTTTTTTTTCCATCCTGACACGTGGTCGGGTCGCTTGCACGGGGTCATCCGTTGCATGATGAGTTATTCAAATCAAATTGGAACAAGGACTTCCGAGCAGCACACCTGAATTGTGAAGGAGAGAAAAAAATGACTCGGTTGGGGGTGAAAAATTAAAATAGTGATTGTCGCTATATGGACTCTTAGTCAGCGAAGGAAACGACAGGAAACTATTGAGTGTTTCATTGGGAGTGTGCCACAGCGGTGGTTTAAGAGTTAGATAGAGATAGAGAGCGATAGAGAGAAGAGCGTGAGGAGAGAGAGAGGATACGGTAAGATGCGAGAGGAAGAGAGCCGAGAAATAATTGTTGATTGGAGGGAGGGAATGAATTGAAAGGAAGCGGGTGTACTCATCAAAAATATCGTTAAAGGGGAGATGAAAGGCGAACAGACGATAGGAAAACACAACATGCACACACACACACACAAACACCACACAAACACAAACACAAACACACAAACACCAAACAACACACACACACATGCGTGGGCGCACGTGCGCGCACATGCACACACAACTTGCACATGCACAATCACAAAAATGCACATGCACACATACATGAGCCCACATGTACACAACATACAAAACTGATACGCACACGCACACCGACAGACAGACAGGACAGACACCCCCCCAAGACAGACACACACACACACACACTTACGGCGCGCGCCGTCGCGCGCGTACGTACACCACACACACACACCACAAACACACAACACACACACACACAAAACACACACATCCGTCTAAAGAACATCATTAGTTGAAAAAGACGGTTAAAGAAAAGTACTAACTACTATATACCCACCACAACACACAACACCCCAAACCACACCACACACACACACACACCCACACACACACAAACACGCACAAACACCACACACACCAACTCACTCACAACCCCCTTTGTAAACCACACACACAACGCACACACACACTTGCACACACAGACATACAACGCCGAAGCACACGCATACGCGCGCACAACACGCGCGCGTGGCGCAACAACACACACTGGCTATACATACGCAACGACGCAACATGCGCGAGCCGGGACACACACACGCACGCACACACCCCCAGAGATGGAGAGAGGAGAGAGGGAGGAGGAGGGGGAGAGAGAGGGGGGGAGAGAGCCGATAGGGTGAGGAGGGGGGAGGAGTGGAGAGAGAGAGGAGGAGAAGAGAGGAGGGGTGGGAGGAGAGGTAGGGAGAGAGAGAGAGAGAGGAGAAGTGAGAAGGGGACAGAAGGAGAGACGGAGCACAAGAAGAGGGAACACCCAGGACAGACAGTACAGACAGAAAGACAGACAAACAGCAGGACAGACAGTCAACCAGAAGACAGGTGGACTACGAAAGAGGACACATTCACGCGAGCGAGCACGGCATGTTACCACAGTGACGCATAAAAAAATACACACATACGCGCCCGCCACGCACAGAGCGAGAGAGAGGGAGGAGAGAGAGAGAGATGAGACGAGAGAGGAGAGAGAGGAGAGAGAGAGAGAGACAGGACAGGACAGACAGAGGACAGAAAAACCAGAAAGACCAGACAGACAGACAGTCAAAAAGACAGACAGATGGACTACCGACATAGCAACATTCGACAGCGAGGCGAGCACGCCCTGGACACCTTGCAAGCCATAAAACACATACACACAATACGCGCCCGCTCGCACGCCCATAGAAGAGAGAGCAGAGAGAGAGAGATGAGAGAGAGATAGAGAGATCTGAAGAGAGAGATGAAGAGAGAATTATAGAGAAGAACGTAACCAAGTCGACCCCAAAAACGAGAAACATCCCTCAATACGCACGAACCTTATTTCAGCCTCAGACGGAGACTCACCGGTGTCCTCACGTGCGATGTTAGCTGTAGCAGTCTGCCTGCCGGGACCCCCCCCCCCCCCCCTTCTCTCTCTTTGATTACAGCAGTGTTCTGACAGGACAAACACACCGCTCCGTGCATGTGTTGTGTTTGGCCACCACATTGCTGGACATGACACTTGAGGGATAGCGGTCCGCCGGGGTCTCCCGCCTCTGCCCTCCCCACCCCCCACCCCCTGCCCCCTCCACATTCCCCGTACCCCCCTTGCCCGGCTGATATTGATCCCGGGCTGGTGGGAGTTGTGTTCTTTTTTGGTCAGGTGCAGCTGGACAGGCAGTTGAGTGATATGGGGGTTTGGGGGGTGGGGGACGGGGGGGGGGGGGTGGGGAGTGGGGAGGAAGTCGTCGTCGTGGGTGGGGTGATGGGTCGAGTCCAACTGTTCGCTTTGAGGGGGTTTGCTCCGAGCGCCCCCCCCCCCCCCCCCCCCCCTGCCCCGCCCGTCGCGCCGGTCCGCCCCCCGCTGTGTGTGCCCCCCCCGCTGTGTGCTAAGGCCCGCACGCCTTCCCCCTCTTACTTTTTTTTTGCCGGCGGGGCCTATTTTTGAAGTGCGGTGAGGGGGGTATTTGCCTGAGGTGATTCATCACTTTCCTGCGGACACCATGTTGTTTCCGAGGGGAGATGGGGGTGGGGACGGACTAGAAGATGGTGGGAGAGTTTGAGCCGGCAACGGGGATGGGGTGGTTAAGGGGGGGGCGGGGGTTGGAGTGGGGGGGGTACGGGGCTGTGGGATGGGATGGGTTGGGCGAGGGGGAGGGAGTGGCATTGCGGGTAAACAGTTTGCTGTTGATTAAAAGCCGAGTAATTTACAGGTTTTTGTTTGGTAGAAGTTAGATTGCCGATAGGAAATTTTTGCCGGGTCTCCATCATCAGCGGTGGTCTAAGAGTTACTCAGATTGGATACACCCTCCTACACCCACAACCCTTCCCTTCCCACTCATCATCATGTCCCGACACCCTCTCCAAATGTTTGGTGGACAGAAGGGCGGTGGACAGTACGGAGAGGGGGGAGAGAGGGAATGGGTGTGGGATGGTGTGTGGGGGGGGGAGTGGGTATGGAGTTGGGAAGTTACCGTTGGGAAGAACGTCAGGAAAGTCACTCCTAAGTGTTTTGCCCCAGGGATATTCTGTGTGTTTTTTGCACCTTCTCTCCACTCTCTGTCCTGAGAGAGAGAGGAGAGGAAGAGAGAGAGAGAGAGAAGAGAGAGAGTGAGAGAGAGAGAAGAGAGAGAGGAGAGTATAGGTGCGTGAGTAAGTGAGGTGAGAGAGAGAGATTGAGAGTGTGTGTGTGTGTGGTGTGTTGTGTGTGTGTGTTGCGTGTGTGTGTGTGTGTGCGTGCTGTGCGTGTTGTGTGTGTGTGTGGGTGTGTGTGTGTGTGTGTTGTGTGTGTTTGTGTGGGGTTGTTGTGTGTGTGTGTTTGTGTGTGTGTGTGTGTGTGTGTGTGTGGTGTATGGTGTGTGTGGTGTGTAGTGTGTGTGTGTGGGTGTGGTGTGTGTGTGTGCGTGGTGTGTGGGTGTGTGTGTGAGGGGGGTGGGTGGATGCACCATGAGGTGTAGCAAAGTAAGGTGTTCAAGTAAACATGTGTACATAGGGATATGTGTAGCGTTTGTGGACGGTTGTGTATGTCTATGCATCGGCGCTCTGAGTACCGCCGCGTTGTTGACTGAAGGACTGGGGGTATGGTCTGGGTGGATGATTTGTCACTGGAAAGGTCGAAGGCATAAACACACACACAACACACACACACCCACAACCCCCACCCCCCCCCACCCCCCCACCAACACCACACACACACACACCCACCCCCACGCACGCACGCACACACCCCCCTCCCACACATCCACACACACACCCAACACACACACAACACACACACCCCAACACACACACGGCACACCACCACACACACCACACACACACACACCACACACACACACCACACACCACACACACACAACACCACCCACGCACGAACGCACACAACAACGGATCCACACACAGACGGTGGTTGAACTGTAACTACAGACGTGATTCCACAAAAAAAACAAACAAACAAAAAACAAGGACAGCCCTGCAGCAGAGGGGCAAGGAATCAGACAGACCCCATCATCCATAGTCTACCCGTGTCAAATTCAGCCTCGAAAGGAAGCAAAGCACGGAACCTTGGGTGAGACTGTATTCCAGCAAAGAGATTGGGATGGTTCCTTGCTCCCTTTCCCGGTGCGAACAACTTCAGTCCGATGCCTTCTCTAGGCAACATCTTGCGTCTGTCCAGATATGAGGAGAGAGAGAGAGAGAGA
>JADBJO010001777.1:7500-22500 GCA_016801955.1 Conus betulinus | reverse complement strand
TAAACCAAAAAAAAAAAAAATGGACTGCACGTTGCAGTAGGCTCCTCCTCCTCTTCCCCAACTGTGACTCCATCCCCCCACTTTTACAAATGTTTGGAAGACTGCATGCATGCACACACACACACACACACACACACACACACACACACACACACACACACACGTCTGCATGCATGCATGCACACACACATGTACATGTATACCTACTCACAGAGTGTTTATGAACACGTGATGATGAGTCCTCCCTCCTTCTCCTCCACCTCACAAGAATTTTGAAGATGACCAGCTGCCGTGGCGAAGTGGTTAGCATCGCGGACTCCCGGCTGGGAGGTCGTGGGTTCGAATCCCATCAGAAGTCATTTGGGTTTTTTCTGCCCCGACCGGCTCCTACCAGAGTTGAGTTTGCTGCGGGCTCAGTTGGGAAGACTGGGACCACACAGTCGAGTTTAATCCACTTAATGGATGCGTTTCTGAGAGTGTTGCTCAAATTTCCTGACCAACACTGCAGGTGTCTGTATCTCTCGGGCCTGGTTGACGCCGGGATACATTATGAAAGGAAGTGTAGAATACAGCCCTGTCATGTAGTCTCAGACCGAAATGGAAATCCGTAGCATCATCTTAATCATCCTCATTCTCATCATCATCAGCATAAAAAAAAAAAGTCTCAAATTCTGTGGCCCTTCATGCCCTGCTCTCATGGTGACCTCAATTTCGACGTCCTCTCCACGTCTGTGGCCTTGGTTTGGTTCCGTCGGGTCACCGGTATCGGCGAGTCCATGGGGGCTGTCATTGGACGGACGTGGTGGCGCCCTCCGGAGGGAGAGCTCACTCACGCCGGCTCCGCGACTAAGCAATTATTGTCGTCAGTAGGGGGCTTAGTAGGTGGTGTCCTGCGTATGTTAGATCAGAACAGGCGCCACTGAACACCACTGAAGTGACTCGGCAGCAGTGCAGTGTCTCCTCCAGTGGGTTGCCTCTTGACGACTTGACATTGACTGCTCCCTGTGGATTGCCGGTGCCGGGGCTGTGGCGGGGCCGACCAGGCTGTGGCTGTGGACGGGGTGTCGGAATGAGCGGCGTGGGGTGCACTGCCTCTGAGGCGGCGCAGAGGTTGGGACAGCAAAAAAAAAAAAAAAAAAAAAAAAAAAAAAAAGAATTTTGAAGATATCACACATGCCACACACACACACACACACACACACACACACACACACACACACACACACATACATACACACACACATATGCATGCACGCACATGTGCACGCATGCACGGACATATGCGCATGTGCGTGCATGCACACACACACATGCACACTCACACACACATACACACACACACACACACGCACGCATGCATGCATGCATGCACGCACACATGCATGCATGCATGCATGCATGCACACATGCATGCACGCATGCACATGCACACAAACACACATGCATGCACACACATATGCATGCACACATACACTTATTTCAAACATGTGGCTAGATTAAATGAACAACATTTACGTCATAAAGAGAAACACAACTCACTTCTACCAGAGCATCCCTGAACAAAGTATTCATTGATTCTTCAGCAAACTGCCTTTGTCAAATATCATGCCAGTCCCAACACGCCATGCGAAGATGGCCCACAGTGTGCAGCTTGTCAAACAGTATGCTCCATGGAGTTTCCTCGCCTTATAACAAAGCAGATGTATGTAAGAGGATTGACCTGTGTATGATTGGCCTAAATTTTGTTCTTCTTCGTGGCCATCAGTCAGGATGACAGTCATAGCAAGCGCCTGTGTTGTGGTGGTGCAGGAGTGGAACGGCTTTCTGCACGAGTTGAACGACGCCATTCAGCAACAGCTGACACAGAACCATGTGCAGTACTTCACGGACCTCTCCGATGCCGAGAAAGAACTGTTCATGCAGCGAGCCACCAAAGCCATCGAAGGAGGTGAGGGCTACTGCTGGGAACTCTCTGTCTGTCTGTCTGTCTGTCAGTGTTCACTGAATTCTGAATGGTCATTGTCGCTCCAGAAACATTGCTTTCTGGTGTCTTGCTTGGAGCATGCAAAGGTATGATACCACAGAGAAATAAAACAGATCTTATAAAACCATTAATTAGCTGTTTCTGAATGTTGACAAATGAAATGTTACTGCTTGACATATCTATAGATGACAGAAACATGAATGTGTGGCGTATCAATATATATAAATAGATATGTCATAGTCTATGAAGGTAAAAATGTAATTGGATCCACATGTTTCAGTAACTATTACCTGCTGTAAAATGTAAATACCATATAATTTCTGACTGTTACAAATCCTGGTACTGAATGTAGTGTGCCAGTTACCATTTCTATATACTTAATACAGGCAAAGCTGTTGTCAGATCGTGCAGAGTTAAAACATTTCCTGTGAAGCGCAGGAATATATATCAGCATGAACATAAAGGACATATGATTTCAGCAATGTACTTGTGTGATTCCAAGGAAGATGGTGAAACAGATACTCAGAAGGCAGGCAGAGGGAACTTCAAAGCAAATTTTTTTCAAAGAAAAATTATAATTGATCTGTCAGACAAAGGGGACAAACAAATCACAGACAAAACACAACACGTTTCAACCTCTTTGGTTTTCTTCAAGCAAGACAAACAACACTCAGAGAAGAATGAACAATTACTTATCTTCTCAAATTCAGCACAAGGTGGGCATTAAATCAGTTTGATGAAATGAAGTAAAAACATTTGTTTCAGTTTCTGTCTGCAGTCACCTCACTTTGAAACTGATTCAGAGCAAGCGTTTGACCATTGTGCCACCTGAGCCAAGTGTGATGTTCAGAGTGCATGACAGATGGCTGTTTGATGCTTGCAGGGAGGGCCTTCCAGGGTATGTTCAGCAAGGTGTCCATGCTGATGGACCAGCACCTGAACGAGGAGGTCTCCCGGCAGCTGATGGAGGACTCCCCCATGGACACCAAGACAGACCTGGTCGTTGAGGGCGCTGAGGAGGGGGTGGGTACCCAGGACTTGCTCGTCTGACACTTTGTCTCTTGATTGTCCCACCCGCAGGACTTGCTGGTCTGGTACTTTGTCTCTAGACTGTCCCACCGCACTTTGTCTCTAGACTGTCCCACCCCTAAGACTTGCTGGTCTGGCACTTTGTCTCTAGACTGTCCCACCCCTGGGACTTGCTGGTCTGGCATTTTGTCTCAGATTGTCCCACCCCTGGGACTTGCTGGTCTGGCACTTTGTCTCTAGATTGTCCCACCCCTAGGACTTGCTGATCTGGCACTTTGTCTCAGATTGTCCCACCCCTGGGACTTGCTGGTCTGGCACTTTGTCTCATTGTCCCACCCCTAGGACTTGCTTGTCTGGCACTTGCTGGTCTGGCACTTTGTCTCGTGATTGTCCTACCCCTAAAGACGTGCTGGTCTGGCACTTTGTCTGATTGTCCTACCCCTTGGACTTGCTGGTCTGGCACTTTGTCTGATTGTCCTACCCCTAGGACTTGCTGGTCTGGCACTTTGTCTCATGATTGTCCTACTACCCCTAAAGACTTGATGGTCTGGCACTTTGTTTCATGATTGTCCTACCCCTACAGACTTGCTGGTCTGGCACTTTGTCTCATGATTGTCCTACCCCTACAGACTTACTGGTCTGGCACTTTGTCTCGTGATTGTCCTACCCCTACAGACTTGCTGGTCCGGCACTTTGTCTCATGATTGTCCTACCCCTAAAGACTTGCTGGTCTGGCACTTTGTCTCATTGTCCCACCCCTAAAGACTTGCTGGTCTGGCATTTTATCTCGTGATTGTCTTACCCCTAAAGACTTGCTGGTCTGGCACTTTGTCTCGTGATTGTCTCACCCCAAAAGACTTGCTGGTCTGGCACTTTGTCTCTTGATTGTCTTGCAATTTGTTCATCCCTGTTGTTTGGCGGACTCACTAGTAATTCTTTTTAAAATCTTGATTTACTTTGTTGTTTGTGTCTGTGTCTTTGCTTTTCAGTATATGTTCTTGCATCACAGTGTGGTTTAATTCCAAGGAACTAGGATCAGATGTGCGAGTGGGCGACTGTCACGGTTTTCAGCAGTCATGTAATGCAATTTGGTGGAATGCAGCAGTAAACTTTGGGTTCATCGGTTCCCTCTGCAGGGTCCTGTTCAGTCTTGTGCCACAGAGTTAAAGAACTGTCTTAGTTTCATGTCAGCCTGCTCAGGACTGTTTCTCTCTGTCCACCATCCACTGTGTGTTATAAATTTGGACAGAGGTTTATGGTGAGATGGCGTACAGGTCTACGTCAGGTGACCTGTGGCAGCTGTCTGACAGGTGCCAGAAGAGGTTCCTGTTGGCCTGCAGGTGCCTCTGTGTGTGTGTGTGTGTGTGTGTGTGTGTGTGTGTGTGTGTGTGTGTGTGTGTGTGTGTGTTTTATTTTGTTTTGTTTTGTTTGTCTGGCCTTGTCATTTGTCTCCTGCTGTTCTGCACCGGATTCAGAGAAGCTGTTTATATCTGTCGCAGTTTCATAGTTATCCAGTCTGTTGACAGAGACATGAGAAAACTGACCTTTTGGTAGCTCATCAACTGGTATGACCTTCACACCTCATGCGGACACCTCATTACAGCTGTAACCCATTAACTGGTATGACCTTCACACCTCATGAGGACACCTCATTACAGTTGTGACCCATTAACTGGTATGGCCTTCACACCTCATGAAGAGACACCTCATTACAGCTGTGACCCATTAACTGGTATGACCTTCACACCTCATGAAGACACCTCATTACAGCTGTGACCCATTTACTGGTATGACCTTCACACCTCATGAAGACACCTCATTACAGTTGTAACCCATTAACTGGCAATTAAAAAGGAGATGTCTTTCTATTCCATTAAAAAACTAATGATATTGACTCAGCCTTTAAGTGGACTTGGAGAAGACTCATCTTTAAAATCCATCAATGTGTTAAATGACATACCCACCCCTCCCACTCTTCCCCCTTCACTTTGAGGGGGGATGGGGGGAGCGGGGAGGGGGGAACGGTTGTTGTTGTTCCTCGAAGGATCTCTGTTTCTAACCAGTCATCTGACATTTTCAAAGACTGACCTTTATGACTGATTAACTAACAGTTAAGAAGACAGAGCATTATTTAGTCTGTTCACTGGCATTTAAGAGGATTTACCCTGCTGATAAGAGACCGGGAGAGAATCTGTTTATGTCCATTTGTTGGCACCCCTGTCAGTGTTATCTGCACACTTATAACTGCCGTATTGAAAAGAAGGATATTTTCACTTGGAAAAACTTAACACAATGTGTCTGCTGATTTATTTTCTGTCCAGTGTCTGTACATAACTGTGATAAACAACAACAAAAACAACAAAACATGTCAGTGAAGTCAATACTAAACCAGTAAATGTGCTGCCGTTGCAGGTGGTGAGTCTGTTAAAGAAGTGGCCGGAGATGAAGTCCAAACTTCACGTGTGTTTGAACCAGCCTCTGGCTCAGCCCATCCGCCAGCTGGCCTGGCGCTTGTTCCTCAGCAATCCCAAAGGTACCTCAGTCTGTTTGTCTGTCTGTATTCATCCTTTGTTTGTATGTGATTATCTTCAGCCCATCCATCAGCTGGCCTAGCGATTGTTCCTCAGCAATCCCAAAGGGACCGCAGTGTCTTTGTCAGTCCATATTCATCCATTTGTTGGCCATTATTTGATCTTCTTCTGTTTCTCAGCAGTGCAGATAATGTTAGTGATGTAGCCATGCTCTGAGCAGTGATCTGGTTAAATGGGCAGGTCAGCATTTTAAAGTTTTGTCCATGAGACCCTCTTCTTCACTCTTTTCCCCCCAGTATTCATGTCATCAGCCATCTAGCTGTAAACCCAGCGCATGGTGGCCTCAAGGCTCTGAAGATGTTGTGTAGAGTGTGTATATCGTCAGGCAGTTATCGACAAGTGCCTGTGGTACTTCCTTAACATCAGATGGCCAGAAACCATTTCCAACAAAACCGTGTGGAACAGAACCAAACAAAGTTCTATAAACACCAGAGATGAAGAAAATGACATGGGGCTGGACTGGTCACACTCTATGAAATCCTCCAACAAGCACCACAAGACAGGCACTTGAATGGGGGGGGGGGGGGGGAGAGGAAGGTTGGATGACCTCAGCAAATTTAGCACTGGTACATGGATTCTGCAGTGAAGACAGCCGGAATGACATGGCGCCCAGCTGAAGAGGTCAGCCCAGAGCTGGGTCCATTGGAGGAGTGTTGCCACGACCCAATTTCCCCAGGGAACTCAAAGCATTAAGTCAAGCAGAGGGAATTCGGGTGCCTTGATGGTGGGATAAAAAAATACATGATCTCACAGAGGATGGATCTCTGATCTCTAACGGATGAATGTAGGAGAAGGGGGAGAGTGTTTATAACACCTGCCATATGCCATGCAGGCTGTCACTGTTGAGATGTTAGCAATACTTATAGAGCAGACAGAGCATTCAAGGTGAGGATGCTTTTGCTGCTGTGTTTGACAATTGTGTATCTTTTTGTTAC
Source organism: Conus betulinus (assembly GCA_016801955.1). Taxonomy (NCBI): domain Eukaryota; kingdom Metazoa; phylum Mollusca; class Gastropoda; order Neogastropoda; family Conidae; genus Conus; species Conus betulinus. The sequence continues at coordinate 15,961 of JADBJO010001777.1, read as the reverse complement.
ATTGTATTTATCCATTTTATTATCTGAAACAGGAGAAAATGTTCCAAAAGAGTAGCTGAAAGTCATATGTGTGAGATTGGAGATGGCGGGCATAGGGGTGAGGGGTGAGGAAGTGTGCTTATTTTTTAACCTAGTGAGGACTTCCATGTACTAAGCACACGATTTCCTCAACTCATGACCGGAGAAGGTACAAAAATGAAAACAAAATGCCCCAAAGTTCAGCGGTGCATTTTCAGTCCTGGAGGTAGCACTTCAGGAATCTGGGATTTCTGCAACAGAAAAAAGCAAATTTCCAGAGTTTGACATCTCTCTGAAATAAGGTGACAAAAGTAGTTCACAATTTTCACTTTCTTTACCTCAGAAGGTATACAAAGTAGACAGTGTATAACCTCTTCAAGGTATGGCATACAAGAATATGTGTGTGTGTTCATGTGTGTGTGTGTTTGTGTGTGTGTATGTGTGTTTGTGTGTGTGTGTGTTTTTGTGTCCTCTGTGTGTGTGTGTGTGTGTGTGTGTGTGTGTGTGTGTTTGTGTTCCTCTGTGTGTGTGTGTGTGTGTGTGTGTGTGTGTGTGTGCATGTGTGTGTGTGTGTGTGTGTGTGTGTGTGTGTGCGTGTGTGTGTGAGTGTGCATGTGTGTGTGTGTGTGTGTGTGTGTGCACATGCACTTGCTTATGCACATAGGTATGCATGTATCCTTCCTGACACACCTGAAGTGTGTATTGCCCTCCCCCTGCAGCACGGAAGACCTACATGGAGCTGTTGAACGGCAATCCCCGCAGTGCCATCTCCCCCCTGGACCTGGAGATCTCACAGAAATGTGAGCAGCTGCTCATCTCTGAACCCACCCTCTTTGAGCTGAAAGGATCTGTGGGTAGGTATAGAACACTGTGGTCACAACATGCAGTGTGTTTGAACTGAAAGGTTCTGTGGGTAGGTATAGGACACTGTGGTCACAACATACAGTGTGTTTGAACTGAAAGGATCTGTGGGTAGGTATAGAACATGGACTGTGGTCATAACATATGGCTTGTATTCACAACATACACTGTGTGGAATTATGGATTTATAGATTGCACTGATCGTCTTCATGATGTAAAGTATGTTTGAGTGAAATGGATCTATATGTGTATAGACAGCACTGATTGTGTTCACAACATATGTGTTGAATTGAAAGGGATCTATAGGTGCATATATCCACTGGTTTTATTCAGAACATACAGTGTGTTTGGACTGAAAAGAATCTATACATTATAGATTGCAGTGACTGTGTTCACAATATACAGTGTGTTTGAACTGAAAAGAATCAGTGGGGAAATAGACAGCACTGACTGTGTTCACAGTGTACAGTTCGTGTTTAACTGAAAAGGATCTGTATGTATGCAGATGTTTCTGTGTATTCAGAACACAATAGACATATCTGTGAGAATGTAGACTCTGACTGTGCCATCTTATAACATCAAATAGATCACTTAACCTTCAGACAAGACAGAAAGCCCTTGAACTAATTCCATCCAGATCCAGAAGGCACCATGTTTTCTTCAGGACTGCTGAAGGTGAAGGGGTCTCTCAATGTACACTGGCTGCATGTGTGTGGCTGTCTGCAGTGTATACACATGCTGCCTCCTTCTTCACTGCCATCTCGGGTGAACCCAGTTGGTTCAGTACACTTTTTTTTTCTGTCCCACCCTCTGTTCTACCTCAGTGGCATTGCAGCCATGCCGTTCGTCCCAGCCCCATGTCCACAGCAACGCCCTGGTGTGTCCTGCCACAGCCCCAGCACTGGCAATCCACAGGGAGCAGTCAGTGTCAAGTCGTCAGGAGCAACCCATCGGAGGAGACACTGCACTGCTGCAGAGCCACTTCGGTGGGTGTTCAGTGGTGCCTGTTCTGATCCAGCATGTGCAGGACATCACCTACTAAGCCCCCTTCTGACGGCAATATTTGCTTAGGCGTGGAGCCAGTAGGAATGAGGTCTCCCACTGGAGGATGCCACCATCCAGTGACAATGTCCATGAACTTGCTGATACCACTGACCTAGACAGAACCAAACCAAGCCCATAGACATGGAGACATAATCAAAACTGAGGTCACCATGACAGCAGGGCATAAAGGGCCAAAGAAGTTGACACTTTTTTTTTTTTGGTTATGCTAAGCAATTCACTCTCTGTAGATCATCAAAGGTTGTTTTTTTTTCCTTCTCTTAAATCATCAAGAAAAAAATGTTCAGGGTCAGCCAAAAAAGAAAAGGGTCGAGCAGACTAACATGAGCAGACCTCTTTTTCTTTTCATTGTTTTGAATTGTTGCCATATTTGCATTGTATTCCTGCGGTGTGTGTATCCTCAGGAGCCTTTTACGGAATGAAAGCGGTGCTGTCCTACCACCATGCCATGCAGCGCACCAACAACCGTCTGCGTGACGCCGACTACATGCTGGCCGTGCCCTTCGTCATGGTGGCCAACCCCCACCTGTCCAGGTAGTCACCAGTATAACCTCCCCCTGATATTCCTGTTTCATTCCATTGGTGGCTTGGGGTTACAGTGAGGTGGAGGGGATGGGGGTAAGGGGAGAGGGTGACCAGGTGGGGGCTTACAGAGGTGTTGAAAGTTCCAATCCACCCCTGATATTGTTGCACTGGTCTATCCCTCATCCACCATCCAAACAGAGCTCAGAGCATCAGATTCATGATTCTGGTGATGCTGAGGTTGCAGGTTCGAATCTCAGCAAGGCTGTACAGATTAGAAGGACATTTTCAGGAGAGCGTGGCGCCAATGTCTGGACACTGGGACTGAAGAGGACAGCATTCACCAACTCAACAGAGCTTCTTCAGGCTGCGAACACGACACTGCCAGCCCCTCTCCCATCTCTCACGTCTCAAACTCTCTCATACTGACCAGCGCCCTTGTGGCACAGGCTCCCAAAACTCCCACCCACATCTTACAGTCCTGCCCCTCCTTTAAAGCCTTTAGACACCAGACGTGGCCCAGTCTGGCTGAGGTTCAGGAGAAGCTATGGGGGCTCGGTGGGCTCTCTGCAGCGGACTGTAGACTTCACCTTTCTAACCAGACTGAGGATCTAGCATGTTCGGGAACACAAAAGAAAGAAAGATACGGATGTTTTCCCCACAGTATTAACACTGATTCTGACTCAGCTCCCTAGAATCCTCTTGAATATGAACATGAATAAAGGTTTCACATGAAAACGCCTGCAGAACATCTTGCACTCATGTTAAAGCCTGTCACCATTCTTTTGGAAGAGCAGGCCTCTGGAGGCTAAGGGTGTGGATGGTATGTCTACACTCAGCATGCATCCTGTATGCATCTAGTGGTCTACATGAAGATCGCTGAGAGTGGGGAGGATAATATCCATTACTGGAAGAAGGAAAGAAATGAAAATGGCATTTATGTTTATGTTGAGGTGATGAAGATACTGCCTGTTTATTCCCAAGGCCTTGTGGTTGAAGCTTTGCAGACGCTCACCTAAACTTAATCCAAAGTGTCGATCAGTGTTTAGTACCTAGCTGATATCATGTACATGACAGCATCCAAGTTTTGGAACGAACCAGAAATTCACATCAGGCAGGAAGACGCAAAGGAAGTGGAGACAGGAGTTGCCACTATTGCAGGATATAAAACACTGGAGACCTGGGGTAGTCTAGGGATGATGTAACAAGACATATTTTGTCCTAGATTAAATGTTCCATGTCAGACAGGACTGATGAGGGAGAAAAGAAATAATGAGCTAGTTTGTGCTCAATGTGTTTGTGTGTGTTGTTATGTCTGAACCCTCTTTCATGTGCCTGATAATGTAGGCTAGACGATCCCACAAATCTGACCACTGTATGTGGTTTTCACCATGAGACATTAGTTCCCTTTCCCCACCGGACTCTCTCTCCTCCTCCTTCTCATCTCTTCTTCCACCTCCCCCTTTCTCTCACTTTCAATCTAATTCTGTCCATCTAGCTATATTTCTATCTGTCTATTTATCTGTCGTCTGTCTATCTATCTATCCACACACACACACACACACACACACACACACACACACACACGAACACACACGAACATACACACACACACACATACACACACACACACACACACACACACGCACACGAACAGACACCTGGACATGTGGTGGAGTGTAGGTGGCAACACATTCTCAGCGCCACCCTGCCTCTAGTTATGAAGCACAAGGCCCAGTCAGTCAGTTGCTGCCAACTGTGGTGTGTTGTGGCGGCGACAGGAGGGAGCCGGCCTCTGGCACCATCGTGGCCCTGATGGTGGAGGAGTACCTGACCTACATGGACACACGGCCCAGCTTCATGGTGGGAAACCGGGTCAGAGGTCAGTCGACGGTCAATGTGTGATTGGTTGAGAATCCAGATAGTGGGATTAGACACTACACTCAGGCGGTTGCAGTATATCATGTGTCAGCTGTTGTAGATTCAGAACATGTGGAGTCATTAGCAGACTTTACAATACCTCACACTGTTGTTAGGACCAGCATGCTCATAATGGAATGAAATTCTAGAGAAAAAAAATGGGACTACAATGTCACCAAAACAACAGCAGCAAAAACGCGAACTTCTAAATTGTACTGTTTACTGGTTTTTTCCCTTGAAAGTGAATCAAGAAGAAATGACCTACTGACCTGACTGTGGTTTAAGGTCACATTTTGTGGGTACTGATGTTCACATTGACACAGCTCACATCAGCATGTCTGTTAGTTATGCATGGGGTGATGGTGATGCTGATGATGATAGTGATGGTGGTGGTGGTGGTGGTAATGATGATTATGACATTGGTGATGTTGATGATGATGATAGCATTGGTGGTGATGATGACAGTGTTGGTAGTGCTGGTAATATCATGGTGATGATGGCGTTGGTAGTAATGATGTTGATAGTGGTGTTGGTGGTGATGGTAATGATGATGATGATGGCATTGATGATGATGATGACAATGTTGGTGTTGGTGGTGATGGTAATAATGATGACGGTGATAATAATGATGATGATGATGATGATGACGGTGCTGATGGTGATGACGATGGTGTTGGTGGTGATGGTAATGATGATGATGGTGGTGTTGATTATGATGTTGTTGTTGGTAGTGATGGTAACAATGACGGCATTGATGGTGATGATGACAATGTTGGTGTTGGTGGTGATGGTAATAATGATGATGGTGATAATGATGATGATGGTAATGGTGATGATGATGGTAATGGTGATGATGATGGCGTGGATGGAGGTGATGATTTGATGGTAATGGTGATGATGATGATAATGGTAATGGTGATGATGATGGTGTTGATGGTGATGATGATGGCATGGATGGTGATGATGATGTTGATGTTGGTGGTGTGTGTTACAGAGCCAGCTGGAAGAGATGAAGGGGTTTGCACAGAAGGTGGGGGACATGTTACTACAACACTACCCTGACCTGGCCTCTGCTATCTCTGATGCCTACCTGCCTGCCAGGGGTGAGACTGTCAGTGTGTGTGCGTGTGTGTGTGTGTGTGTGTGTGTTGGAAGCGTAGGATATTTTGAGATGTGCATGCACATATGTACTATTTATTTTTTTCAGTGTGCTCTGATTAGTTTTCATTTTTCTAATGGCATTGTGTGCACCACACAATGATCAGATGCAATTGCCTTAGGACATGAAGAACAGTGACAAAAGCCATCAGTGAACATCCACAATATATCCTGAGCTCAGATTGTCTCATTCGATGAAGGTGGGCTCTATGGACACTCTTCACAACCGGTCACAGTCGACCTGTGTTACTACATGGAGCTTTACCTCAAATGGGTCAGCATCAGAATGGTGTAACTGCCCCTGAAACTGCAGGTCTGGGCATCTTTTCAAAGGTCGTTGAAATCAAGTTTCACTATATCTCAAATATGTCGCCTGTCGTGTTGCTGAGCTGTGAAACATGGCATCAGAAAACCGCCTGACAGAAGCTGCCCATGAAAAATCATAGGCATAAAGTGGAGTGCCTTCATCACCATTGAAGAAGATAATTTTTTTTAAAAGCGTTCAAAACAAGTCCCAGTATCCTCCATTGTATACAACAGGTGCCTGAACTAGCTGGCCACGTAGCTTGTCTTCCCTCCTCTCTTTTACTGGCCAACAAAGTACTGTGATGGGCACCTTCTGGAACAAGACAAAGAGGATGTCCAAAGCCAAACTGGCCACAGACCATTTTGCATGACCCCCCCCCACCCCCCACCCCCGCCACAGCATGTACCTGGAATGATGTCAAAAGCCCGATTGTTGTCCAATCCCTCTAGAGATTGATGAGAACCAAATGTGTGGGAGAATGCAGGAGCTTCCAAGGAGAAGAAGACTACAAACTGTACCCACATAAAAACACCCACCGCTAACTGAAATACATGTCACAGGGAAAAAAATGAAAAGCTGTTCATTCATCAAGTCAGTAGACCCAGTGATTTATTTGATACTGAGCAATCCAGATGAGTCTCCTCAGCCTGAAAAGAATTTGAAAAAAAAAAACATTTGTTCACAGATCTCCAGTATAATGGTTCACCACACCTAGCTTTTCACAAGCTGAAGTCCATGTCATTGGCTCTGATGAACTGGTGGAGAGACAGCAGAGTCACAGAAATAGTTGTTCTCAAGAATATATCGACAATTCTTTGATTTTAATGGAAGCTGAAATATCAATATTTCTAGGAATTCACAGCAGGTCAAATCAAACTGAAATGCAAATACAAACAAATGAACTCAAATGATCAAAGGAAAGGAGATGCTTCAAAACTGTCTCTGCTATTAATGAAAATTATTCCCCTTCATTTTTTTTTTGTTGCCTCTTTCCTATCAATTTTTTTTTTTCTGTCTCGTCAAATTTCCTGACCAACACTGCAAGTGTCTGTAGTTCTTGGGCCTGGTTGACGCCAGGATATAGTATGAAAGTTATCGTAGAGTACAGCCCTGTCATTCAGTCTCAGATCAGAATTGAAATCCTTAGCATCGTCTTCATCATCCTCGTTCTCACTGATCAGCAATTAGAAAGAAAAGTCTCAAATTGTGTGACCCTTCATACTCTGCTGTCATGGTGACCTCAGTTTTGATGTCTCTCTCCGCATCTATGGCCTTGGTTCGATTCTGTCAGGTTAACTGGTATCAGCAAGTCCATGAGGGCTGTCGTTGGACGGACATGGTGGCACCCTGGGAGGGGAAAGCTCACTCGTGCCGGCTCCGTGACTAAGCAATTATTGTTGTCAGTAGGGGGGTTAGTAGGTGGAGTCCTGCATATGTTAGATCAGAACAGGCGCCACTGAACACCACTGAAATGACTTGGCAGCAGTGCAGTGTCTCCACCAGTGGGTTGCCTCTTGATGACTTGACATCGACTGCTCCCTGTGGATTGTCGGCGCCGGGGCTGCAGCGGGCTGGGCAGAGCTGTGGCTGTGGATGGGGTATCAGTGTGAGGGGTGTTGGTGCACTGCCACTGAGGCTGCACAGAAGATGGGACAGCAAAAGAAAAAAAAAAGAAAAAAAAGAAAATCAGTAAATTAGTTAATTATGAATAAAGAAGGTGGCCAACATACTCTAATTTTGAATATCTTAGTCAGAAATCCTATTCTGAAATGATTTGATTGAGTTAACATAAAAAAAGAAAGAAAAGCGGTTTACATTCTCAGTGACATTGTCCATGATGCAAGCAAGCATGCAGAGGAAGACATACTTCAGCCCAAGCCAAAAAAAAAAAAACAGCACTCTGAAATGCACAGGGGCAATGAACATAGTTGCTTTATGATACAAAGGGGGGCAACCCTTGCCGTCCTTTGACAGTGGACTGCAGTGAGGTGAGGTGTGATTGCAGAGAAGATTGTGGCCACGGAGACGGGGTCCAACGTGCTGCTGAAGGAGGGACTGACAGAACTGCTGAGACCTGTGGTTCGAACCATGCTGGTCGGTGAGTTCCTCGGGTGACCCCTCTTCTGTCTGGGTGAAGGTTCGGGTCCTGTTCTTTCTACTGTTGTCAGTGTGTGTGTGTGTGTGTGTGTGTGTGTGTGTGTGTGTGTGTGTGTGTGTGTGCTTGCACGCACTGACATGCACATGATTACACAGAAGACAATCATTGGCACTCGAGTGGTTCTAGACATATTTGTTATTTACATGATGATAAAAAAAAGAGGGTATTCAGCACATGAAAATCCATACAACAGAGAACTGCTTTGCTGTACAAATTGTAGGTTGTAGTCAGCTGGGATAAAAGACTGCTATAAATAAATGTCTACTGTGAGACTCAAACCCACAGCTTCACCCTGCTCAGTCCTCTGACACTAACCACCATACCACAACCACTGACATGTGCAGCCGTTTTGATCATGTCGCGGTGCAGACTGTGACTCTCCACCTTCAAGGAACCATCAGTCACAGTGCTGCACTGTTAATCTGTGGCTGCTGCAGGGTACCTGAAGATGGAGA
>JADBJO010001777.1:0-5000 GCA_016801955.1 Conus betulinus | reverse complement strand
TGGTTTGATTTGATATTGATTGATATCTTTTTTATCTTCATTTTTCTGATCAGTCTTTTCTGTTCTGTTCGACCGTGGTCTCAAACATACTGCCAGTGGATCAGGATTCTCCTCATCGTTAACAAAGCACACTGTGTGTGTGTGTGGTGTGTGTGTGTGTGTGTGTGTGTGTGTGTGTGTGTGTGTGTGTGTGTGTTGTCAGCGATCCATCCCCCTGGCGACACTGGTTTAACGACCTCATCCCTCCCTACACCAAGCCCCAGGACCGGCGCCGCGCCAGAGAACAGAGAGAGCTGGAAAGAGAGAGGTAAAGGAGACAAACAGACAGACTGAAGGACAAATGGATGAAGTGTGGAAAAGAGGGAAGTAGAGGGATATTACAGACACACACACACACATGCATGCACGCACGCCTGCATGCATGCATGCATGCATGTGAGCATACACACACACACACACACACACACACACACACACACACACACACACACACACACACGCGCGCGCACACACACATTGACAGACAGATTGATAGACAGAGTGAGGCAGAGACAAAGAACAAGAGAGTAGTAGGAGGTGTTTGTGACAGAAAGAGGAAAGCAGGAGGAAGGGTTGGGGGTGAAGTGTGAAGGAGAGGGATGTCTGTATGATGGAAAGAGAAGGTATGTGCATGAGACAGGAGAGTGTGTGTGTGTGTGTGTGTGTGTGTGTGTGTGTGTGTGTGTGTGTGTGTGTTGTTTGTGTGTGTGTGTGTGTGTGTGAGTGTACGTGCACATGTTTGTTTGTGTGTATGTGTGAGTGTACATGCACATGTTTGCACATTCGTGTCGGTGTAAGTGTCCATGTGCATGTCAGTGTATGTGCTTGTGTGCATTTGTTTGTTCTTCAGTTGACCATTTTTGGACTGAAACGATATAAGGCATGTTAAGGATCCAAACAGTGGTATTTCAGAAGGAATAATCATGTCTGGCAGGAGAATATGCTGCCTTCCCCCCTCCTCATTCATACATTGTCATTCATCATATGCTGACTGTGATGTGCAGAGGAATGTTTTTTGTGCATGGTTGATGTCTGTTGTTCGTAACATCTGAAGAGAATTCACTTGCCGGTTTCATATTGTATATCAAATAAGTATTGTTTTGTGTGTTCATTTGTATTGTGCCCTAGTTTGCCTTACTGTGTGTTGATGAACACTATGGTGATACCTCAGGATGGATCCCATGTTGTGTGTTGATTATTTACATTGTGCCTCAGTGTGTCTGTGTGTGTGTTGATGAACACTATGGTGATACCTCAGGATGGATCCCATGTTGTGTGTGTTGATTTGCATTGTGCCTCAGTGTGTCTGTCTGTGTGTGTTGATGAACACTGTGGTGATACCTCAGGATACAGCTCCATGTTGTGTGTGTTGATTAACATTGTGCCTCAGTCTGTCTGTGTGTTGATGAACAATGTGGTGATACCTCAGGATACAGCCCCATGTTATGTGTGTTGATTAACATTGTGCCTCAGTGTGTCTGTCTGTGTGTTGATGAACAATGTCATGATACCTCAGGATACAGCCCCATGTGTTTGTTGATTGACATTGTGCCTCAGTGTGTCTGTCTGTGTGTTGATGAACACTATGGTGATACCTCAGGATACAGCCCCATGTTTATGTGTGTTGATTAACATTGTGCCTCAGTGTGTCTGTCTGTGTGTTGATGAACAATGTCATGATACCTCAGGATACAGCCCCATGTGTTTGTTGATTGACATTGTGCCTCAGTGTGTCTGTCTGTGTGTTGATGAACACTATGGTGATACCTCAGGATACAGCCCCATGTTATGTGTGTTGATTTACATTGTGCCTCAGTGTGTCTGTCTGTGTGTTGATGAACAATGTCATGATACCTCAGGATACAGCCCCATGTGTTTGTTGATTGACATTGTGCCTCAGTGTGTCTGTCTGTGTGTTGATGAACACTATGGTGATACCTCAGGATACAGCCCCATGTTATGTGTGTTGATTATTTACATTGTGCCTCAGTGTGTCTGTCTGTGTGTGTTGATGAACACTGTGGTGATACCTCAGGATACAGCAGCAGAAGCGAGAGGCAGAGACGCTACGCCGAGAAAAGGAAGAGAGAGAAAAGAAGTAAGTGTGGGATTGTTGCTGTTGTTGTTGATGATGTTTGAATATGCTGTGTGTGTGTGTGTGTGTGTGTGTGTGTGTGTGTGTGTGTGTGTGTGTGTGTGTGTATGTTTGTTTTGTATGTGTGTGTGTATGTGTTTGTGTGTGTGGTGTGGGGGGGGGGGGGGGGTGTAAGATAGATAGATATAAATATAGATAGATAAATATAGATATATGTAAAGAGAAAGATATATATATGTAGATCTCTCTATATATATGTATATGTATGCATGTGTGTGTGTGTGTGTGTGTGTGTTTGTTTGTGTGTGTGTGTGTGTGTGTGTGTGTGTGTGTGTGTGTTTTGCACATACGTGTGTGTCTGTGCATGTGAGTGGGTTTTCAATAAGGGCATACATACATCTGTGGTTCCAAAAAAGTTGCATATGAACAGAAATCAATTTCATCTTTACAACAACAAAATCGAAATACCGTCTTGTTGCAACAACTTCCCATTCCCTGCCTGCCCCCACCCCCCCTCCCCTCCAACTCTGTGATTCTCTGATCCCTTCCCCATCAGCATGGATCGGCATCAGTGAACACATTGGTTTTTACAACATATGTATACATATTGCATGTGCATGTGCACACACACACATACATGCACACACACACACACACACACACACACATACTCACTCTCTCTCTCTCACACACACACACACACACACACACACACACACACACACACACACAAGCATGTTCACACACACACACACACACACACACACACACACACAGCACACACACACACAAACACACACACACACATGCACATACACACACACACACACACACACATACACACACACAAACATGCGCGCGCACACACACACACACATGTGCACACGCACACACAACACACACACACACACACACACACACACACACATGCACACACACACACACACACACACACACACACATGCACATGCACACATACACACACACATACACACACGCGCGCACACACACACACACACACACACACACACACACTCATCCACAAGCGCATAGATCAAGCTGTGTGTGAATAGTCTTTTATTCTTTCTCTTTGTCGCCGTTGTTTATTTTAGTGTCTAAGTAGTGAGGAATGTGATCAATATGATGTGCCTGTGCTCCTTCAGTGAACACATGCTGAGGGCCTTCGTACAGCCCCGCAGAATGTCGATGGGGTAAAGGGTGTGAAAAGAAAATAAACACGACAAGAAGAGTCAACCACAAAAACAGTAACCACTGCCCTTAAGCAAAGAGTGCAACAGGTTTTTTGGGGGGTTTTTTTGAAGTGACTGACTCCAGACTAACCATGTGTTATGCTGCACTGTCGATGTTGAATGGGATGTCTAAACAGCTGAGGATTGCCACCGTTGGTTTTACTAAATATCCACTAGACTTATCCCTCCTCCCCACCTTCCCCCATTTCTGTGTGTGTGTGTGTGTGTGTGTGTGTGTGTGTGTGTGTGGTGTGTGTGTGTGTGTGTGTGTGTGGTGTGTGTGTGTGTGTGTGTGTGTGTGTGTGTGTATGTGTGTGTGTGTGTGTGTGTGTGTGTGTGTGTGTGTGTGTGTGTGTGTGTGTGTGTGTGTGTGTGTGTGTGTGTGTGTGTGTGTGTGTGTGTGTGTGTGTGTGCACACACATACGCAGTTGAGTGTGGTGCATGTCAGGTGTGTGCTCACAGCTATGTGTTTGTTGACATGTGTGGAGTCACACCGGTGTTGCAGTGACATTAACGGTTTGCAGTCATGACGTGAGCCGTCATTCACATCCCTCTCCCTTCCCCCCCCCCCCCCCACCCCCCCCCCCCACCCCTAACACTCACTCACTCACTCGCCCCTTTTTCCAACTGGTCCAGATCACGGCCGTTTTCTTAACACCCCTCTCTCATTCCCTCAGTTCTTTAACTGGCCAGTTTCTCTCCCCCCCCCCCCCCCCCCCCACCCTCCCCCCCCCATCCCTCCTTCTTCCACTCCCTTTTCCCCCCTCCCTTAATGGGCATTTTTCTTCCTCCCTTCCCCCCCCAGCACCCCCCCTCCCTTTTTTGATCCTTTTTTCCCCTTCTCCATCCTGACCTCCAATTCCACACCACCTCATCATCCCCCTTCCTCACCTGCTCTGCTCTCGCATCTCTTAACGTTTCATTATCATTTTCTCCTGCTACGTCATTTTCATTTACCGTAACTGCCTTGGCTTAAGGCTGTGTCAGGCCAATTGACGTAGGCTAGAACACCATGACCACATCAAAATGCTGTTATGCTCTGCATAGTTACGTGGGGACTGTCTTCAGTCGTGACAAGCTCCTAGCATAACATTATCAGTCTCCAAAATCCCCCAAAGTCGGAGTGTGGCTGCCCACATGGTGGGGTAATCAAAAATGGTCACACATGTAGTGTTCTCATCCCCAGCTGATGCATTTGTACCATACCATTCAAGTACTTGGCTGTTTGGATGATCCCTGCAGTCGTATAGCCAGGGTACGACAACAACAACTACAACAACATTTACCATGAAAAATATGACTTCTGTGCCCACAACCAGCAAAGCATTCAACAGGTGATGTGTGTGTCATATCAGAAACAACGACAACAACAACAGCAACAACAAAACATCTGCTAACAGACATATCATGATCAGACCAAAGTGACCTGTATTGCAGTGGATTATGTCAAGACGCTCAATTTCTTAAATCTGCAGTGGGGTCGTTATCCATTGACAATTTTCACTTTTTTCAGTTTCTGTGTGTGGGGTCTCTTTATCTCCCATGCTTCCTGGCCTGATGAAGTAAACGTTGTGCTTTACCTACACTTACTGAGACAGGAGCATAGCAGTCATCAT